>WSXT02180363.1:0-21291 GCA_011762715.2 Neuroterus valhalla | reverse complement strand
ATGGTTGAAAGATATCCTATTTTTATGGAGGATTCAACTATTCGGTTTAGAACTTATCTTCTTTGGTTGATGAACTGAACTATTTGTTCGTTGAAACTTGGTTAAATGATATCCTGATTTGGTAGAGGATTCAACTATTCTGTCCAGAATTCATCTTCTTTGGTTGATAAACTGAACTATTGATTTGTTGAAATATTGTTGAAAGATATCTTGTTTTCGGGGCGGATTTAACTATTTGGTTTAGAACTTATCTTCTTTGGTTGATAGACTGAACTATTGGTTCATTGAAATATGGTTGAGAGATATCCTGTTTTGGTGGAGGATTAAACTATTCTATCAAGAATTAATCTTCTTTAGTTCATACATTGAACTGTTTGTACGCATATTCATGTGCTTGGTTAATTATATCTTTTTCTCTTCGAAAATAAAAGTACTTGTTCAAGAGTTGAACTCCTTTTTCAAAAGTTTATATTTTGGTTTCAAGATTCATAATTTTAGTATGAAATTTATCTATTTGGTTGAAAATTGATCTCTTTTAGTTGAAAATGATATTATTTTGTAGAAAGTTTATATAATTTGTATTGAAAGTTTTCCCTGGTTCACGAATATTGTATTTAATATATTTGTGATATTGTGATATTTGTTATGCCAGTTTTCATTTTGAATTTGATAAAAAAACTTTTTTTCTTATTGGGACATGTTTGTTCCGAAAAACATTTTCTTTTATTTCAATACAGTCTTCGAAGCCTGAGTTACTTGAACCAATGATGAAAACTTACCTTTCGAAATCCGTGAGTCGAGAAGAGTCCCGGAATCCTTTAGCGAATGGATTGCTGTCAATTTTCAGCTTTGTGATCTGAAACGAAAAATAAAAAAATTCTTTTATATAAATCTTAATTTTTAACTCATATTATTATTTAAAATTTTGAGAGGCCAAGTCGGAAGTTTCTCGCACGATTTTCATCAAGCGACGTTCAATTGTCAATTCTCAATTCTCAATCCTCTCCAAAATAGACGATTTTCACCAGGGGTCGATATAACAGTTTAGAATTTAGACCAAAGAAGGGTGTAGGAAATCGATGGTATCAAACGCCTCCAACAAAACTCGTCTGGCTGCACGCAGAAGTTTCAGTTTCCTGCAGTTTTCCACTCTCCTGACCAAATTGAGTACTTCGGGCATTGCTTGGAGGCTCATCATAAGATATGGCATAATTTGCGGTGGCAATTTGTAATTGGATCGAAATCTGAAATGTCAGAGGTTCTTTAATGATTTTCGTCTACCAAATTCCAATTTTCAAACTACTCTAAAATGGACATTTAGACTCTAATTGACGAACCGACAGAATTAAAAATTCAACTGCATTCGGCCCTGCAATCACGTGGAAAATCGCAGACACTCTGATCTTATTATAAGAGTGCAGTGGCTTTACTGCTAAATTACGTCACCCGGATGGCAACGATCCGTGTCGGAAAAGCCTCGTCTCGAAACGCCATGTACCATCGATCGGGAGTCAACGGCTCGTAAAATTAGTGGGACTAGTCGAAAAAAGAATTGCTTCAAAGCGATTCAGATAGAGATACAGAAGGGGATTTCTCCCATGTGATTGGGGACAAAATGACCCTCACACCCCATACGATTCTCGTCGAAAAATATCTCCCTTATCAGAAAATGATGGTGCAAGTATAAATAGGATAAAATTTACTCCAATTTATAATCAGTCCTTCTTTTACCCTCAAGAATATTTTATTTGGTCGTAAAATTGTTATTATTCAAAAGGATCCATATCCGTTTTAGGCCTAAATCTTTGTCGATGTTCCCTAATTCACATTGCACTTCTTCAGCTAAATTCAAATTTTCCCGCGCTCGCCTCAACTTCATGGCGCCTCTGATTAGGGCGCTATCGAAATTACTAATCGAAAATCCGCTCTACGAAATGAGTCGAAGTGTACTAATGAGTCATTATATCATATTATTTTTATGTCCAATGACAGGACTCTTTCAGTTTGTAAAGTCCTGCCATTTCAAATCGCAGTGTGTTTATCCTGGGTCTTAAGTATTTGGTTATTTTAGGGAGAGTATGGTAATATGGAAAACCAATTAACCCTAACCCTGGAAGTTTTGTTTCCTAAGGAAATATTTTCCCAACTGGCAGGAACACCCACAAATAAAATAATTTATTGGAAATTGAACCACCCTAGTTTTGCTTCACCCCATAGGACCACCCATGAATGAAACGGATACACAGGTGGTTCCGGTCAGAAAGCTTATATCCTCCCCGGATAAGACTTAATGTCACGAATGCTCAAGGAATCAGCTAAAAATTATGCATATAAAGCGAAAGCTTCGAAAAAGCTTTGAGGAAAACAACTGATGTTGGCGTGATTACTGTCAGGAGACTGGTGCCCTCCTCATTATTTAACAAAATCCAATAATGACTCTTCCGAGATACGCTTACCCCACGAGGGATGCTTGCATAAAAGATCCCGGCTTCATTGTATGGAAAAAAGGAGAAAAATGTTCACAAGATGTGATAATCCAGACTCTGTGAGATCGTGGGAAGATTATGTGGAACGGAATCAATGGCAATTCAATTTCTGAACTAATAGAGAGATTCAATATAAAAATGACCATAAAGTTGTTATTATTACTTAAGCGGCGAGTATATACTTGCTAGGGAAACATCTTAAGCACTCGTAGGTAACATTCTTTGACGCGTGCAATAATGGCAGAAGTAACGTACTGCCGTCTAATAGCGAAGACATAAAACGCGATAATTGATAGTCGAATGTACAGCTTGTCATTATCTCGCACCGAAGCTCTTCTGTAGTTTTATGAGCGCCTTGCGCGCGTCGAAAACGGATGTCGAGTTAAATGGCCAATCCTTGAAGCGCACAAGACTGTGGACTTTATCTCCAAGACGAGCCATAAAATCGACAAATAGCGAACGCCTTATGGACCGATACAAGAGCTTCAGAATATTATACAATTAGCGTCGCGAGTCATTTTTATTCATTTCCCTCACATCTTAGCCGCTCCGCAATCATGTGCGACGGCTCGAAGGACCTTTCTAATTGTTCTTGAGACTCGTCATTTTTAATAATAGGCGAAAGGAATCGCTCGATGATTATTATGATGTAGGGGTGATTTTAAGAGTTCAAAAATATTTGATGTTCCTTGATTTACAGGTAGAAGTCAACTGTTGCAGAGTTGCAACATATAGACTGTTGGAATTTGAATGAGGAATTTCAGAGTTTAAGTGCATCAAAATCCATCAGGCACATATTTTTCTCTTTATCTGACGTGCTTTAGTTTCCGAGATATCGAGATTTGAATATTTGACCTTGAACGCTTGGCTCAAGTCCAGGCTCCGGGCTGAGCTGCGGCTTGTCACAGGCCTGGGCTCAAGCCGGGCGCTCAAGGTCAAATATTCAAACCTTGGTATCTCATAAACTGAGGCTCACTTCATTCGAAGGAGAAAAACGTTTCCTATAGATCCCAATAATCTTAAAGGCTCCAGTTAGATGCGTTTCACATCTTGCAAACTTTCTTCTCATTTGAATAAAATGACCCAGCCAAATTATAATTTACAAGTCGATCCATGAAATTGAACAAAAGCAAGAACGCCTTTATCAATTAATACAAAAGCCTCAAAACTGTTATTGAATTGGCACTGCTTGTCATTTTTATTCAATTTTATTACATTTTAGCCGCTCCGCAATCTAGAGCGACGGCTCCAAGGACCTTTTTAATTGTAATTAAGACAAGTCATTCTTGATAATAGGTCAACAGAATCATTCAATGACAATTATGCAGTAGAGATGATTTTAGGAGTTCAGAACTATTCCATTTTCCTCGATTCACAGGTAGAAGTCGACTGTTGCAGGGCCCTGATTTCAATGAGAATTTTCAGATTTCAAGTGCTTGGAAATCCATTAGACACGTATTTTTTCTCTTTATCTGATGTGCTCTAGTTTTCGAGATACCGAGATTTACATACTTGACCTTGAACTCTTAGCTCAAGTCCAGGCTCCGGGCTGAGCTGCGGCGTGTCGCGGGCCTAGGCTCAAGCCGGGTATTCAAGGGCAAATATTCGAACCTTCATATCTCAGGAACTAACGCTCATTGGGCCAAAAGGAAAAATACGTAGTTAATGTATTTTGATGAATTTTAACCATATACAAAGCCCTAGTTAAATCGGAGTTTCATGTCATGTCACCTCTCCTTGTCAGTTGATTATAATTACCCAAATCTCAAGAGTGAAGAAGATAGTCTGTAATCTCGCAGACATTTCAGGACCAAAAATATTAAAATTCCTGGTGCCCTTTTCTGAAAAAGGCGATTTTTGTGTTCATATTGTTTGAAACTTGAGAAAAATCTAAGAATTCAATTGAAGATTTGTTGCATAATTGAAATTTCATTACTGTTTGAGGTTCTTTCAAACTTGAAGAACATCTTGACACTAAAAACAGAACAATGTTTCGAAGTCGATTTCCTCTTCAAAATATTAGGCATAAATAACTATAACTTTTTTTTTTGAATTATAAATTGAACAGGAAAGTCTTGATGTGCGGGAGAATGGTGCATCTTGAACGAAGTTAATTTACTGCATAAAGTATAAACTTTTGTTTATCAGTTATTTAGGAATTATTAGAGTCGAAAGGAACATGTCAAACCATTATTACAAAGTTAACCTTCAATTTAACATGTTAAGATTGACTTTGTACGAGACTTTCCAAGGCTTTCTCCTACATTCTGAAATTTTGTATGTTAGCAGCAAGCAATTATGTTCTAGAAATTTATAATTATTGAAGTTATATATTGAAGAAAATTGTTCCACTAAGTAGTATATATTTTCTCTTTGAAATCTTTTTTCTTCAACATATAGTCCATTCAATCGTAAATTTCTGAAACATAACTACTTTTGTCAACATTCCAAGTCTCAGGATGTGTGAATTGTGACTTAGAAAAAAAGGATCTGAGGCAATTTTTCTTTTTGTACTTTTTCTGTATTACTGATAAATGTAATCAGTTTGACTACCGTCATCAGTCGAAATCCCCTATATATAATATAATTCTTTGAGTTGATATTGATTATAAAGATTTCGTATCAAGAGTGGTCCCACCGCTGCCACATTTTTTTCCGCGAAGGAGCACAATTTATGTCTCTTGACTCATTTTCGTCGATATCAAAATGGCAAACAAAGGCATACTATATTATTTATGTTAAAAATTTTTCTTCCCTTGAGCTTTACTGATTTCTGCTGGAATTCTTCGAGCTCATTTTTAGGAAAGTATTGTAAGGTCATGGAGATTGATCCCACCGCTGTTACCTTCGCCCACATGCGAAGAAGTTGCATAATTTATTCAAATAATCAATTTGATGATCAAATATGACTCCGTTATGCATTCTCTTCTAATCAAATTAATCGAAGCATATCTTCTGATGATCATCTGAAGATCTAATGATTCCACTAAGAGAGTGATCCCACCGTTGCCACCTTTTTTCTTGAGACGGGGTCAAGTCATTCATTACTTCATCCATTCAAAGAACAAATGCAACCTTTTTCATCATTTTTCATACATAAATTTTTCAAAATACATCCTATGATGATGATCTACTGTGGTTTTGAGGTTTCTATCTGATTTATGTCCCTTGAGTCCTGTTCGTCGATATCAATCTGGCATATGGAGGCATACATTATTTATCTGTCGACGCACTGAGGATGGATCGATTTTGACTTGGTCAGCTAGATTGTCAAGACGTGTAAAGAGCCAAGCTCTCTCAAGCTCGATGTTTCTTTCGAGCGTTGTAAATCGGTCTGGGAAGGGAGCCAAGCGCTCGGCCAGCCGTGTCAGCGAAATCGTAACTCGCGGCTATTAAGGCAGGAGGAGCGACTTATGCAAAAACGGATGATAAATTGCAAAACGGCGATGAAGTTTAGTGACTGAAATTTCGCTTTTAGACGCGATACCTCACATGAAGCCGAAGGACGAAGTCGCTAATAATAATTTTAAAAACGAGGAAAAATTATGAATCTCTGAGCATTCCGTAACACCAGAAAGTAAATCAAAGAGAAAGAAACACCAAGAAATTTAATGTTCTACAAAGGAATTGGCTGTTCAAATTTTGGCCGTATGTCAGGATTTCAAAATATCCTAGACTGAATGTACAAAAATGTTTCCTTTTAGTTATATTCAAAAAAATATAACAGGAGCGATGTTTTTTTTCACTGTAAAGGCTTATGCTATCGTTGAATGGAAATTAATATCTTTTATTTTCATTTTGGATCATCACGAACCGATTCTTTTACGGAGATGAGGTACTTTAACCTTTCTTTTGTTCCTTTGCCTTCTAGAGCTTTCTTTGGTCTTCGCAGCCATATTTGAAATAATTTAACACGACTAGCAAGTGTTCTTTATTGAAGACACTCAGGCAATCGTAAAGGAAGCCGTTTCTGCCTTTCATTCCATTTTGGTTCAGCTGGAACCATTTTTTTCTCTGAGATATGGCAAGTTAATAATTTCTTCGCTTTCTTCGTCTTCTAGATCTTTCTTTGCTTTCTAGAGCTTTCTTCTCCTTCAAAAGCTTGCATTGCCTTCTAGAGCATCCTTTGAAACCTCAAGATATGGCCCATCAACAGTTTCTTTGGTTTCTTTGCTTTCTGGAGCTTTCTTTGTCTTCCAAAGCTCTCTTTGCCTTCTAGGGTTTCCTTTGAAGCCTCAAGATATGACACATTAGCAATGTCAGTATTTTCTTTGCTTTCTAGAGCTTTATTTGCCTTCCAGAACTTCTTCCGCCCTTCTGGTCTTTGAAACCGCAAGATAAGGAACATTACCAATTCCTGTGGTTTCTCTGCTTTCAAGCGCTTCCCGTGCCTTCCAGAGCTTTCTGTGCCTTTAAAATATTTCTTTGCCTTCTAGAGCTTCCTTTGAAACATCAAGATAGGGCACATTACCAATTTCTTTGGTTCTTTGCTTTCTAGAGCTTACTTTGCCTTCAAAAGCTCTCTTTGTCTTCTAGAGCTCCCTTTGAAACCTCGAAATATGGCAAATTACCCATTTCTTTTATTTCTTTTCTTTCTAGAGCTTTCTGTGCCTCCTAGAGCTTTTTGTACCTCCTAAAGCTTCCTTTGCCTTCTAGAACTTCCTTCGAAACCTCAAGATAGAGCACATTACCAATTTTCTCGGTTCTTTGCTTTCTAGAGCTTACTTTGCCTTCAAAAGCTCTCTTTGCCTTATAGAGCTTCCTTTGAAACCTGTAAATTTGGTACATTACCCATTTCTTTCATTTCTTTTCTTCCTAGAGCTTTTTGTGCCTCCAAAAGCTTCCTTTGCCTTCTAGAACTTCCTTCGAAACCTCAAGATAGGGCACATTAACCATTTCTTTGATTTCTTTTCTTTCTAGAGCTTTCTGTGCCTTCCACAGCTTTCTGTGCCTTCCAGAGCTTTCTGTGCCTCCAAAAGCTTTCTTTACCTTCTAGAACTTCCTTCGAAACCTCAAGATAGGGCACATTATCAATTTATTTGGTTTTATTGCCTGCTAGAGCTTCCTTCGAAATATCAAGATATGGCACATTAACAGTTTTTTGGGTGTCTAGACCTTTAAAAAACTGCAACAATAAGAAAAGATACAACTCATTTCACTAAAATTACAGTGAATGAAGAGAATTCAAATGAATTCAGGAGAAGTGAGGTTCAATGGGTAGAAATTCAGTGTGAATTTTTCATCATTTTAAATGCATTGAAATCATACTGTTAAATCTAAAATCTTCCATTGATTCCAGTAAATTGTAGTGAATCTAAATGAATGAAAACAAACTGAAAAGAGATGAGAATGAATCTTTGTACATTCAGCGTGAATTGCAAAAGGATTCAAATGAATTATGAGGAACGCAGCATTCATTTCCAAGTTAATCATTTGAATTATTGGATATCCAGCGTGACTTCCGAATGAATGCGAATGAATTATCAAAAATTCAGCGTGAACTCAAAAGGATTAAGAATGAATTTTTGTAAATTCAGCGTGTATTCCGGAAGGATTTGAATTAATTATGGAGAATGCAGCATTCATTTCCAAATTAATTATCTGAATTATTGGAAATCCCGCGTAACTTCCAAATGAATGCGAATGAATTATTAAAAATGCAGCGTGAATTTAAAAGAATTGAGAATGAATTGATGTGAGTTCAGCGTGAATTCGAAGAGGATCCAAATGAATTGGGGAATTCAGCATTCATTTCCAAATTATTCATTAGAATTATTAGAAATCCAGGGTGACTGCTGAATGAATGCGAATGAATTATTAAAAATTCAGCGTGAACTCAAAAGAATTGAGAATGAATTTGTGTAAATTTAGCGTGAATTCCGAAAGGATTCAAATGAAGTATGAGGAATTCAGCATTCATTTCCAAATTATTCATCTAAATAATTGGAAATCCTGCGTAACTTCCGAATGTATGCAAATGAATTATTAAAAATTCAGCGTAAATAAAAAAAAATTGAGAATGAATTTGTGTAAATTCAGCGTGAATTCCAAAAGGATTCGAATGAATTATGGGGAATTCAGCATTCATCCCCAAATTAATCATTTGAACTATTGGAAATCCAGCGTGACTTCCCAATGAATGCAAATGAATTATTGAAAATCCAGCGTGAACTTGAAAGAATTGAAAATGAATTTGTGTGAATTCAGCGTGAATTCCGAAAGGATTCCAATGAATTATGGGGAATTCAGCATTCATTTTCAAATTAACCATCTGAATTATTGGAAATCCAGCGTAGTTCCCGAATGAATGCAAATGAATTATTAAAAATTCAGCGTGAACTCAAAAGAATTGAGAATGAATTTGTGTAAATTCAGCGTGAATTCTAAAAGAATTCAAATGGATCATGGGGAATTCAGCATACATTCCCAAAGTAATCATTTGAATTATTGGAAATCCAGCGTGGTTTTCAAATAAACTCCAAATGAATTCCCCCATGTTTCTAAAATCTGGAACCTTTGACTGATTTTAGTAAAATTATAGTCGATTCGGGAGAATAGGAGGAAATAAACAAGAATTCACAGCAATTCTCAAATTAATAGAGAGCGATTTAGAAAATCCGAGTATTTGTTTTCTCTTAGGAAAATTAGAGTACATTTCAAAGGAGAAAAGTGGAACAATAAGAATAAAGGGTGAATTTCAAATAAAAAGATAATTGTGAAATTAAAAGATATCTCATACGTTTTATTAGTAGTGTGTGGGGAAATTTTGGATGAATTCAATACGGATTTGCGTAAAATTCAAATAACTCGAGAAAAAATCCATAATATTCCATTTGTTCCAGTGCTAACAGACTACCGACAAAAGTGTGAGTATATCTGATAGAATCCGGAGTAAATTTCTAATAAATTGGAAATTATTCTAGAATTCTACAATATCCCAGAATTTTAATGAAATTCGATTGGATTTATAAAAATTAAGGGTGGATTCTAGACAAAGTCGAATAAATTGATAACAATTTCAAAAATCTGAGTTCTCCCGTTCATTCTAGTAAAACTGGAATAATTTTGGGAAGAATTAGAGTAAATGCGTAAGACTTTCGGATGAATTTCGAAAAAATCAAAAGAATCCCTGGGGGGGGGGCATAAATTTAGGGGAATTCAGGTTGAATTGATAATGAATAAGAGATGATTTGGGATTCAAGAATATTGAGAATTCAGGGTAAAATTTGAAAAAATTCAGATAATTCGGAGAATAATTGAAGAATTCTAAGCATCCAATTGACTTCAGTAGCGTTGAAGTGTTCAGGAAAAATCACGAGTAAATCTGAAAGAATCGAGGGTGGATTTCAAATAAATTGAAAATTATTTTGGAGTTCCAGAATAATAAATTAATTCAAATGAATTCTGATTTAATTAAAAAGAATTCAGTGGGGACTGTGAATCAATTCGAATGATTCGGAAAAATGTTATAAATCCACAAGATTCCATTTATTTCAGTAAATTGAAATAATATTAGGAGGAATTAAAGTGCACTTAAGGGATTTCAAGATGGACTTCAAAAAAGAAGGGAATTAAAAAAGATTCAAGAAAATGCATGTTGAATTGATAATAATTCAGGGTGAATTCAAATTAATCGAAAATAATATCAGGATTCAAGAATATTTTATTAGTTGTAGTAGAATTTGTAGGAATTTGCGATAATTCAGGGTGAATCCATGACTAATTCCAATTATTTGGGAAAAACTGGAAAATAAATTATAGTCCTTCTATTCAAGTGTTAATGAAGTCCATTAAAAAAATCTGAAGTGAATCTAGAAGAATCCATGGTGAATCTTAAATCAATTAGAAATTAATTGAAATTTCAAAATATCCTATTCATTCAGAAATTCAGAAGATTGCAGGATAAATTCCAAGGAATTCCAAAGAATTCAAAAGGATTCGGAAGAATCCAAGTAGATTTTAAAAATTTCAGGATCGAATTCGGAGAATTCAAAATGATTCAAGAGACATTGTAATAATTCAGAAAGAATTTCAAATGAATTAAAAGTAATTTCAAAGAATGAGAAGTATTCAAGGAATTTCAGTAAAATCCGAGTGTGTTTGGAAAAATGCAAATACAATTAAAAGAATCCAAAAAATCAAGGTTAGTTGTAAACAAATTTCAACAATTTGAAAAATCAAAAGTTTACGAAAGAAGCTCCAGAAAGTGGAGAAATAGTCAATTGGATTATGCTATTTCAAGAAAAGCTCATAATGGCTATGTTCCAACTTCAAGGTTTAATCCCACCGCTGCTACCTTTAATTTTTTTTGCAGAGAGGTGTAAAGGGATTCATCACGTAAATGAATTCGCCAATCAAATATAACTTTTGTCTACATCCTTTTTCAAAGAATTGCTTAAAATCGCGCAGTCTTTTTAACTAAGGCTTAGCACTCGAGCCTCCTCAAACGCTCACGTGCAGCAGGTGCGTGGTCGTTGAAGTGGCTTGCTCGGTCGACGTTTTGCTTTCTCTTTTCGGTTCGTATGTGACTTTCATTCTGAGAACTAGCGGGTTTTCCTGAGACTAGGTTCAGCACGCATCAATTGTTCTTCCAAAAACTCTATTCAAATTTGGAAAAATGATCCTGTCTGAAGAAGGCAGCCAATCATCGGGGTTGACACAACATTGTTGCAACGATCCTGAATAAAATCAAGTTTGTTTGAACACATTGGTGATGATCTATATTCGTTTCCATAGTCACGAGAGTAAAGTGGCTCAAGTTCGCGAACGAGAGACGAGATTTATCGAAAATCTGTTAGAATCCGATCAAAGGGGATCGCTTCTAGGCCCGGACAAGTACGATCGTAAAACAACGATGTGTGATTTGGCGAGGGAAGTGGGCCAGATGTTTGGCTAATGATGTCAGCGGAATCGTAACTAAAACCGAGGCTCCTTCTCTACCCCTCGGCTTAGTCGGGTTTAGCTTTGAAGGAAAGAGAGTCTTATTACCCTGGTTCCTTATGCACGTGCTGCTCGCTCGTGAGCGCGAAACCGAGGGGTAATTGGACCACCCACTCGAAGCTGTCCCAACCTTATTCTTGAACACCCGCACTCTCACGAGTAGAGAGTCAATTCTTCACTTCCTTCCTTCATTTCAAGATTCCTTACAGAATCCAGAAAATAGGGGGTTGTCTTATCAAGTAAATAATTTGGATGAACTCCAAGCGTCTCTGGTGCCAATGCAGTAAGAAGGGAGCAAATTTTGTTGCAGGTAGAATCAGGACGGTGTTCATTTACCTTGACATTTTGGGTACAATAAGACAACTATGTGGGGTACTTTTGACAGGAGTTATTTCGCATTCACGCCATGATCATTGTAGTAGAGGTGGTGTTATTCGCATTATGTAAAACTAGGGCACAATAAAGACGAGTATGTGCATCCGCCATTATGGGTTCATGTGAGTGGGGACTAGTGTGGTCATGTGTTAGTAAACACGATTATTTTCGTAAAAACAGCATGTTTGGTATTAATTATTTAATTCTTTTTTGTGAAAAAATTAGTCTTCATAAACTCTTAAACAGTTTTCCTCAAGTTTGACAATCAAATGAACGTATTGGATTCAAAAATTCACAAAATATAGTGTTGCATTTGAAGCATCTTAAAATATCAACAAAACATTCAGCTTTATATAACTGATATTAATGTGGCCTAACTATTACTTGATATTATATTCATTTTCATTTTTTGGTGTTGAGGAACAAGAGAAATATAACTCCCAAATGTTTTGCATTCTCCGTAGCTTCATCTTCAAAAATTGATTCCCAGCAAACATATGAGTTCCTCATCTGCCTAGTGGAATTTGGTAAATTGAAAAAATAGTTGAATTTTTATTTTTTTATTTCAAGATTAGTGCTACTCCAAACGCAACACTACATTCTTCGAATTTTCTACTTCAATACGTGCATATGATTGCCCAACTGAAGGAAACCTACGTCAAGGTTTTAATAAACTGATTCGCTTAGAAAAAAAAAATTAAATGATCAATATTAAACAAGCTCTGCTAACAAAAATAATGGTATTTACTAATAATTACCATACAACTCCCTACTCACGTACACTCAAAATGGCGGAGGCACATACCCATCTATTCAGAGCGCTAGTAAAATAAGGACTCTCTATTAGGTAGGAATATGCAAGCGGCCATTTTGGATCAAATCCCAATGTGCCAAGTATTAATAAAATGAAGGTGGAAGTGTGCCATTCTTTTTCTTATAGGTTTTGGAACCAAGATGGCGGCTCTATTATAATCACTTAATAGAGTACCCTGTGAAAGTGACCTGTATTATGCTCTGGATAGTGGATGGCGTCATGAGTTTGGAACAAGTTAAAGCACTGATCTGTGTTATACACTGGATATAAGATTTTGTCACATACGCGTGCCGAGTCGAAGCTGTAAATACAAGTATGTTCTTCTCTCGAGTCAGCTGACGGTGTAAACACGCCGAGTCGAGACATCGTGCATCATGAGACATCAAAAAGTGCCGGCGTTTTAACCTCAAAGTACAAAGATTTCTTCTATCCAGGATGTAATACACATCAGTGATCAATTAATATATACCACGTAAAAAGATCGTCTGCTTTGCATGCATGAAGGCTGCTTGCATGTACAGAGCTGTGGCCTAATATTACAAGGTGCAAATGCATTTTTTCTTGTAAAGTAGGGTAACCAGATGGGTTGACCGAAAATCCGTGACAGTTGAACATTTGCAGGAGCATTCTCAAGACCAAATGGCATGCGTACAAACTCAGGGCGTCTATAGTTGAGTTCTTGGATATAGCTAGTCTTGTTTTTTGAAATGTAGTTCTGATTGTTATTGTTTTCTATATTCACAGTTTTCAACAGGTCTCTACATTAAGCTATAACAATAATCAAGATTTTCCCAAATAACTATTCATTACCATATTTGAAAAATTCCAAAATAGTGAAATGAAAAATCTTCTAATGTAAAATTATTTTGGAATTGCGCCATATTTTAAAAATACAGTACCCACGAATTTATGTTTTACTTGCGTCATTGTTTACTACTCCTTCCAACTTTTATATTCTTTTTTGATCATCTTGATCCATTCTTTATCGTTTAGTGATAATTTTCAACTTCTATTTCTTTTTTTGATTGTCCCAAAGCGATTTTTCCCCGCTAGTAGTGTCAGGTTAACTATCTTTCCGCTTCCTCTACCTTTCTTCCTTCATTTCGAAATTCCTTCCAGAATCCAGGAGAGAGGGTTTGTTTTACCAAGTAAATAATGTAGATGTACTCCAAACGTCCCTGGTGGTGGAAAACTTTTTGGTTGGACGTCAAAGCTGGTCTTGAGGTTGGCCCCTCGGCAGATTCGGTGCCGATGCCGAGGGCTTATCAAGTGGCTGACATTTAAAAAAAATGACTTTTAGGGGAAGAAAGAGTCATTTGAATATAAAGTTGTTTCGACGCGAATGAGGGAAAAGTCGGAGATCTGGGAAATTAATTCGAAAACGTACTACCAGTTTTATTTCGGAGGGAATTTATTGTGATTTTAGGTTCAGACGATTTTTTAAAGTAATGGGTGACTTATTTTTTCAAAGTTGAAGCTTCCTTTATCGTTGCTGATTGGAAATGTAATTTCTATCATATTTCTAATATATTATATATAAATAGTGCATTTCCATCTGAAAGAAAAAATTTTTGAATTCTCTGACAGGAGAGTTCAGCTTCCGACATAGCAGTTAATTTTCCAACCAAAAAGATGAATTTTTAACCGAAAGTATAAATTTTTCACAAAAAATAAAAATTTTTAGCAAAACACATCAATTTCTAACTAGAAACGAGTAAACTTTACCTGAATAGTTGAATCTTCAACCAAATGATACAAATTGTGAATAAAAAGTGAAATGAACTTTTTTCAAATCTGTTGAATTTTCTACCAGAAAAAATATTACTTCTGAATAAATGGAATAAATAAAATATTAATTAAAAAATACCTTCAACGAAAAAGCGGGTTCAACGAAGAATGTGATTTTCAACAGAATAATTTCTGTTTTTCCATGGGAATAAATAAATTTTCAACTAAATCGGACGAATTTCTCACGAAATAGTTGAAATATATTTTCAAGCAGGAATAAAATATTTGTACATTGAGTCAATAAAATTTATAATGAATGAAAGAAAAACGAATTTCCAAGTAAAATAATCAATCTTTAACCAATGATATTAACTTTCATCAAAGTTGGTGAATTTCGCACTGGAAAAGATTTTGAATTCAAATCAAAAACGATTGGCCTTAACCAATAAAAAAAAAATTTTGGACAAGAACAGTAAAATTTTCAACACAAAAGTTAATATCCAGCACAATTATTCATTTTTTTATATATAAAAATTAATTTCAGTTCATGTTGCATCAAAAAATTATGAA
Organism: Neuroterus valhalla; assembly: GCA_011762715.2. NCBI lineage: Eukaryota > Metazoa > Arthropoda > Insecta > Hymenoptera > Cynipidae > Neuroterus > Neuroterus valhalla. Next base: position 6,378 of record WSXT02180363.1, on the reverse strand, counting down.
CTTTTATCCAAATTTTTTTAGTTTCCAGCTGCAAAATTGAATTTAGGACTAAATAGGTAGATTTTCAACTGTGAAGAATGAATTAGTAAACAGAAATTAAATAGCACAAAATTTGGTTATAAAAATCAATTTTTGAAAGAAAAAACCGAATTTTCAACTGAAATTATGAACCTTAAAGCAAAGAAATGAACTTTAAGAAGCAGTTGAATCCTACACCGAAAAGATTTGGAATTCGAATATGAAAAAGTTGACTTTGAAAAAAAAGTTTTCCGGAACGAAAAGTTAAATTTTTAATAAAAAAGATGATTTTCAACCAAATAGCTATAATTTTTATTTTAATAAACCAATCTTCACCTCAATCAGAGAAATTTATCACGAATCATTCAAAACAGATGGATTTTCAAACGAAATTGTTGAGTTTTCAACTTCCCAGTTAAATTTCGAACCAAAAAGTTGAATTGTCATCCATGAAAAGATAATTTTAACCAGAAATAGAATAATAGGAAATTCCGTCATGAAGATCAATTTTGAAGAAAGAAAATAAATTTTCAAGTACAATGGAAAATCTTCAACCAAAGATATGATTTTATATCTAAGCAGTTCAATTTTCTACCAACAAAATTTTTATTTCGAAGCAGAAACAGTTGAGCTGGAACAAAAAAACAGGTTTCTTGTGGAAAAAGGTAATTTTTCGACAGAAAAGTTAATTTCAAACCAAAAAATTCAATTTTCTACCGAAACAGTCCTATTTTCAACTAGCTATAAGAAATTTTCATGAAGAAAGTTGATATTTAAGCCAAATAAAAAGATTTTCTATCTTTCAATAAAATAAGTATTATTAAAAACAAATTTTTGATCAATAGAAGTTGAATTCTCAGCTAAAGAAAAAAACTGTCAAAGAAAATGATAAATTTACAAACGAAGGAATAAATTCCACATAGTAAGTTGAATTTTCACCAAATAGTTGAATATACAACAAAAAAAAGATTTTTACCCAAAATGACAAACTTTGCACAAAAAAGTTGAATTTTTTAGTATAACAAATAAATTTTCAACCCAAAATGAAATAGTAGAACATATGACTGAAAAGTTGATTATGAAGAAACAATATAATAATTTTGGACAAGATAGTTGAATTTGCAATCGAAGAGATGGATTTTCATGAAAAAAGGATAAACCTACCGAGCAGAAAACTAATTTTTAATAAAAAAAGGTTAATTTCAATTACAAAAGTTTATTTCCAACTTAGAGAAGTCCGATTTGTAACAAAATATACGGCTTCTCTATAAGAAAATGAATTTTCATTAAAAAGATTAGTTTTCAACCAAAAATAATATAGATAAATTTCCAAATGAAGAAAATTGATTTCAAACACAAAATTAATCTCGAATGTGTGGAAGCTTGTTTTACTAAAGCAGATCAATTATTGACTAAATTCAAAAAATCTTAATGAAAAAAGGTAGATTTTCAACCAAAAATGGTCAAGTTGATTTCTTTATTGAGAAAATAATTTTACACGAAAAATGATGAATTCTCGACAAAAGAAGGAATCACTGATGTTACAGCCAAAAAAGGCAAATTTTCTACAAAACTGTTGAATTTTTCATATGGGACAGCGTATTTTTTAGTTGAAAAAAAAATTTTACAATCAATAATAGTTGGATTTTGCACCAAAGAGATTAATTTCAAACTGAGTTGATGGAATAGTTCAATCCTCAACCAAAACAGAATTATCTTCAACAAAACAGTTGTATTCTCAAACCTAGAAGATGAACTCCCCTCAAAACAGTTTCGAAAGCGTTGACATAGATTTTCAAAAAATTTTTACTATCCGGTTAATAGAAAATTTCAAATTTTCTCATATTAGGCTATAAATCCCTAGTTAAAAAATCATGTTTTCTTTTCTTAGAAACTATCAGTAAGTACTCCTGTACACACTCATTTTCATTTCGGATCATTCCGAACGGATTTCCTTCCTCTAAAACATGGTCCATCAACCATATGTTTGATTTCATTGCCTTCTAGAACTTTCTTAGCTAGCCCTATTTGAAATATAAAACGCGACCAGAGATTTTGCTCTTCAAAACCATTGTTTCTATAAATAAAATAAATCTCCAATTGAAAGCTGTAAACCTCACAGATTGTAATTATCTCTAAAAACGAGAAACGAAACCGAAACCGAGAAAAGTGGAAGAATGAGGCCAATGAGCAAAAGTCGAGAAACTCCTCAAAGTAAAGTGAAGGCTTTACAAATTGAGCCAACTTCTACTTCGACAGGCAGTACCAGTTCATAAATAGAATCCTTTGTGCACTTTGTTTCCAGATGTAACCTTTTACCACTCGAAATTCGAGTAAAGCCATTTTACTCGCAGAAGGAAAAGCACCAAAACTCTTTAGTTCGGACTGTTACAAACGAGGCGGTAAAAGCAAACCGAAATTTCGTTTTCATTGCACGAGAAATTGCGCACACAAAGCGCACATGCTCCCAATTAGAGTCCTGCCTCGGAAACTAAATTCTTTTTCGCTGTGTTGAATGTTGGATGTCGACATATCAAGACCCTCGTCGAAGTTATAAAAAAAATATGTCACTTTTTTCCAGTATCCGCTTTCAACTCTTCAATGACACATGTCTCATTTCAAACTAAAACATAGATGTACAAACCTTTTGCAGAAATTTAATTGTTTCACCTATATAGTGCAAAAACCAAACACCATACCAGGTAAATTCGATAGATTTTAATTTCATGAAAAAAGATTTTGTCCATATTTGTTCTGTACTTCAGGATTTGTAGATATTATAGGTAGAGAACTTTTTTACATAGATTTTTCGTTCCATAATTTAGTACTTTTTGTACCTTCCTTTTCCATTTAGAACCATTGAGAAAGGATATTTTCCCATCGAGATATGGAACATTGAACATTTCTTAGCATTCATTGCCTTCTAGAACAATTCTTTTTTCATAAAAACAATCTAGTTTCGTTAAGTACTCCTATCTACCTTTTTCCAATTATGGATCATTTCTAACCGATTTTTTCCCTTCTGGATACAGGACATTGACAATGTCTTCCCTTGTTTCGCCTTCTAGAACTTTATTCGCTTTCTAGAACTTTCTTCGCCATCGATAGCCTTATTTGGAACAATATGATACGAACAGCGATGCTCTTTGCTCAAAAATTGCTTTCGCCATCGTCTTGTTTTTCTTTTCACCCTTTATTTCTTTTTTTGATCACCCTGAACCAATTTTCCCTCTCTGAGATAAGACCATTTTTTCCCTTTGCTTTCTTTACTTCTAGAGCCCTTAAAACCCTTTTTTTGCCATTTTTACTTACATTTGAAATAATATAAGGGATCATCCTAGACGGATTTCTTTTCTCCAAGATGTGGTACATCAACAATATATTTGAACTCATTACCTTCTAGAACTGTCTTAACCAACTTCAGCCCTATCTGAAACACGGAAACCCAAGCAGAGATTTTTTTTCTACTGCTTAAGCCATCGCCGATGATTCCTTTTTGCCTTTCATTATTATTTCTGGTCATAAAAATCCGAATTTTTCCCAAGATATAGCACATCAACTATTTTTTTTATTTCTTTGCCTTCTAGAGCCTTCTCCGCCATGTTTACTTATATTTGGAATCGGATAACACAAGCAGCCTTTTTTTCTTACTTCCATTTTGAATTACTCTGAACCGATCTTTTTCTCCAAAATATGGTACATCAACTACTTTTTTGCCCTATAGAGCTTTATTAGACATTTCCAACCCTATTACAAACAATTTAACACGAGCAACAATTTTTTTCCTCAGATAGAGCTTGAGCTATCATTTTTTACTCTCTAACACCTTATATTTTCTCTCTGGAACCTTCCAAGCCGTTTTTTTTCCTTCGGAATATGCCACATTAACCATTTCTTCGCTTCCATTGCCTTCTAGAACTTACTTTGTCATTCCAAGCCATATTTGAAACTATACAACGCATGCAGCGATTTGATTTTTATTAACCACTTACGCTATCGTTTGAAACAAGTTTAAACCTTCTGTTTCCATTTTGGATCATTCTGGACCAATCTTTTCTTCTTAAGATGTGGCACTTTAACTATGTCTTTTATTGCTTTGCCTTCTGAAGCCTTCTCTGCCAATTCTACTTTTATTGAGAACAAGACAACACAAACAGCATTTTTTTGCTTATTCCCATTTGTGAACCGATTTTTTTCTCTGGAATGTGTTACATCAACTATTTTTGCCTTCTAGAGCTATATCACGAATTTCCAGCCCGGTTTTAAACAATATAACACAAGCAGCCATTTTTTCCTGAAAACTGCTTGAGCCATATTTCAAGCCATATTTAAAACTGTACTACGCAAGCAGTGATTTTATTTTTTTATGAACCACTGACGCTATTGTTTGAAACCAATTTATACCTTCTTCTTTCATTTTTTCATGTTCTAGAAGGCAAATTAAGCGTAGACAAATATGATTCAATTTGCCATATTTCAGAGAATAAAAACTGGCTCGGAATAATCCAAATTCAAAATCAAAGGTAGAATGGAGCACTAAACGACAGGATAGGCTGTTTTGAGACAAAGAATCGTTGCCAGTGTAATATTGTTTCAGATACGACTGAAAATGTCAGACAAAGCTCTAGAAGACAAAACATGCTCCAAAAGGCAAAAAATTTTCTGAACAGCAAATCAAACGGAAAGATAGTTGTTGGAAACAAAATCGCGACCCGTGTTATATTATTCTAAATATGACTGCAAATGGCAGAGGAAGCTCTAGAAGGCATAGGGCCTAACCAGGCAGAAAAAGTGGAGGAATAGTTGATATGCCATATCTCGGGTGTGGAATATCGATTCAGTATAATATAAAATGGAAATAAAAGGTAAAAACGAGTACTTGGCCCTAGAATAAACGTTTTTTGGGAAAAATCACATGCTTGTGTTATTTTGTTCAAAATATGACTGAAAATGACGAAAAAAGTTCTAGAGGGCAAAAGTGTTCTAGAAAGAAAATAGAGCAAAGAGTAATACTGAAAGGAGTACTGAACCATATAATAATCGAATCCAAGAAAAAAATCGCTGCCTGTGTTGTATTGCATCAAATGCAAATGTGCCATATCTCAAGAAGAATGAATTGGTTTGGGGAGATTTTATATGGGAATAAAAAAATAAATGTTAGAGTGTAGCTGAAAATGACAAGGGAACTCTAAAAGGCATAAATGTTCTGGATGACAAAGAAAGAGAAAGAATTGTTCATGTGCCCCATTTCGGAAAAGGAAAAATGGTTTGAAAGGATCCAAAATGGAAACAAAAGTTTTGAAAAAATACTAAACTATGGAATGAGCGGTTCCGGAAAAAATCGCTGCTCGTTTTATATTGCTTTACATATGACTGGAAATATGAGAAAAAGCTCTAGAAGGTAAATATCGCTCCAGAAGTCGAATCAAGCGGAAAAAATGTGCCATATCTCGGGAACGAAAAAATCGGTTCAGAAGGATCAAAAATAGAAATAGGAGGTAGAAAGAAGCACTGATCGATAGCTTCAGTGATTTTTTGAACCATTACGAAAAATTGGTTTCAGAGCGCCAATGGAAAACTCTGCACACCACTAAAAAATCGTGATCAAGAGAGACAGAAAAGAGAGAAGAGAAGAGATATTCGCGAAAGTAACGACACATCGCACCAGGGATTTCCATGGATCGAGCCGACAATTGCTGGTTAATAGTAGTTGTTAACGGTTCCTCGCGTGCAAGACTCACCAGGAAACAGACAACTAAATGTTTTTTTCCTTGTGATTAGTTCTCGATGAGAAACTAGTCATTGTTAAAAAACCGGCTTAGAATAGCGACTATGGTGAATTGTTGATGCAAATATTTCATTCATTAGGTAAAACATATCGTTCCCTTGCAAGGACTCATTTTTTCAAATAATATGATGACAGTATAGGTATTTTTGAAACAACAAGAAAAAAAGCTCTCAAAATTCAGGCATTGATTAATTTGGCAATTTTCCGTCGGAATTTCTATTCTCCGGGAATAACCAGTTTCAAATCCGCGCGCCAGCATAATCAATCCGGTTACTGACGCAAGACGCGCGCGCAGTGCAGAAAGTTCCGGTGATAGGGAGCACTACGCATGGGGGCGAAAATGGCATAGGAAGTTCCGGTAACAAACTTTGCCTCCCGTGCCAAGAGTTTCTGGGTCTCTTTCTAGTGATATTTAATTCGTAAAGTTCAAGTTTCTAGTGAGTTTCTCTATTTTTGTATTTCTAGTACTGAAAATACTTGGGAGTAGGGATGGGAAATATCGGTAAAAAGACGTATCGATACATATCGATATTTCTGGAAAAAGTATCGATAATATCGATATTTATCGATAA
>WSXT02180362.1:137-37409 GCA_011762715.2 Neuroterus valhalla | reverse complement strand
AATAAAACATATAAGGGATGTAGTGTATGTGGCTATCAGCCCCCACCCTAGAATATTACTGTCTCGTGCGAACATGCAATTTGGGTCAGTCGGTGTCCCACCGTAGAGTGTGAAACATGTGACCGGATGTGCCCTGAAAAGCGTGTACGTTGCCAAGCCAGAGAGAGGGATACTACACTAACATTCCTTGTCAAGAAGATGTTTTCGGTTCTATGGTGCCTTCACATATCATCGGTTTTCATAATTTGATGGGAGAATTCTGTGAGGCAATCAACTTCTTCTCTCGTGTTATCTACTGAATCACTCAATGTGGATCGTCCTCATTTGTTAACAACCACAAATCGTGCTGGAACTTCGTGTTTGTTATAAAAAGCTTAATCGGAGTGGGTTTTGATATACCAAGGGGAGAAATGATTTCAAAATCATTAGGTCCATATAGCAATTCCAAGGTAACGTAGTTGATTGGAGAAAATCAAATTCTTCAAAAGTTTTCTTGAAAGAATAAAATACATATATTGTATCTTCCTTATCGTACTGATTCATTGACCTAATACTAATAATATTCCACGTACGAAGCTCTATTCAAAGCTGTAAACCGCCTCTTTTGAATAGTTTTCTTCACTTGAAACCACCGTTTTTTCTATTTCCACGTTTTTTGTATTTTCTGGACTTTTTAATTGAAAACGGACATTGAACATTTACTTTGGGATCATGTGGTACTAGAAGATTCACTACACGATATTCTGGTGTGGCACGTTCACCAGACTCATACGACTTTCGACACATCTGACCTTGTTCTTGGTTGAGTCTATATAGCGGGTTATAGTCATTTCTGTCTGCCATGACATATTCATGATCGCTATTGAATATTAGAGCAACAGAACCATTTCTGAGTCTCCCAACGATACTACGAAGGTATTCAATAAGAGGAATACGTCGCTCGACTGGTTAATAGTGAGCATTCTCCTCGTAAAAAATACCTCTTTTGTCGTGATAGAACATTGGAATCAATATATTCGCCTCTTTCGTATCTGTGTTAGTGGATGATTCTTCTCCAAACATTCTTCCAGACGTACTGGCTGGACCTCTAGGTTCATAGACCTGATTTAGCAATCTTACCGTTGAACCTCCTTCCGAGTGAAAAATAGCTGAGTTTAAAGGAAGTTCAAAAGTTGTCACACTTCGGATTATTAACATAGAGGAAACCAGTAAGAAGTGTATATCAGGACGGAATAAAAATTTGGAGAAGTGACTGAGTTTTTTAGCAGAATTCTTGTAATATCTTCCCACTAGAAGCAATATTAGAAACAAGTTCTCTACTTAGCTTTTCTACCACTTACTTGCTACTTTTGAATCGAAAATTTTAACACGTGTGTTTGATACAACGATGAACATTTTGTTGCTAAAAAGTGACCATTTTCTGAGGAAATGAATCTCTACCACTGCTCTTTCGCTGGCAAATTGAATTTGTCAAATTCTCAGTGTAAAACTGACTTAGGATTGATTCCCTGAGTTCTAAAGCAAAATAGATCTTTTAAGTTTGTCTATGAGGTGTGGCATGCGGTATGCGGAAAGAACCGTCGACAAGTCAGACTTGGCATTGGAGTTGTTAATAATTTATCTGCTGCTTCTGGCTTGCGTAATGGTCAAGTTTGGATTCGACTTGCAGCTGTGGTTTCGCGGAGTTTTGTATCCTTCACAGGTTTCCTCTAGTTTTGAGTTTTCCCTGTATCAACCGGCAGGAGTAGGGAGGCCGACGTTCGCATGCTCTCCCACCCAGGATAGGTGCTCGCTTCTCTCCTGCAGTCAGTATTGGTTGTGTCTCCGAGCTGTGTGCGGCTCTTCATCATCGTTCGGAGATGGGCAGCTGGGAATTGGAGCTCCACGGCTTTTTGGAGCGTCCGTAAGGGTATCAGGAGTGGGGTCTCTCGGCATTGGGATAGCCCGGTGAGTACTGCTGTCTTTTATTTAGTACATGCGTGCTAATATTTTGGGTTGGAACTTTAGAACAAAATTTTTTTGAAAATATATTACCTGACCGCTGGTAGGCCCCTTTGCGTTTATATTTTTAACTGATAATCTGTTTTTTATCACTTTTGCGTGTGAACCGTCTGTCGTCTGCTCCACATTGCTTTGTTGGAATTCAAAGATTGATCAAGAACAGATTATACGTGAGAAATACATAGACAAAGGGGCCAGACCGCAGTCAGCTGAAAAATTCTCTTCAAATACCCAAAGTCCCAACACAAAATATTATTGACTTTGAAAATAAGCTGGTGGAAAAAAATACAGTACTAGTTCAAATTTTGACTACGTCATAGACTACCAGTTGCCTTTAAATGCAAAACTGTACAGAGCTTCATAGTTTTTAGATTGTATCACAGAAGAGTACCATCCGAATAAAATTGCATTGATGGCGTTACAATTTTTAGAATGAACCTTCTTCTTTTGTTTGGTGTGTAATGCTTTTCACATCAGTTGATCATGTATTAATACCTCATGACTTTAAAAGTTTATCATTCACCTTGTACGGATATTCCATAGTAGAATATCTCAGGGGCCAGTTTACTTTGTCAATGAACAGTCGAAATCACTTTAAAACGCAAAGATTGTGCTAAATGCATATGTATAAATTTCATTTGGCAACCCTTTTATCCTGCATATATAGTATGCTTTGCTATAATAAGTCCACTGAAAAATTATCGAAATAAGTTGAAATGATAAAGAGAGATTGAGAAAATGACTAAAACTTGGATAGGTCAACTTGGTAGCAATAGCACTTATGTTATTATATATTTACCAATGGAATTAGACAAAACTGATGCATACATACAGGTCTTTATCTTATTCGACTTTCGGAATTATTCAACAAACATGCAGAAATAATTGGATTATTAAATCCTTATGTAATATTCGTATTTCTTGAATTTGGTAGTTTTGACGCAATAGCCTTGTTATCACTTATGGAGTTAGGAGGATACAAATAACTTTCTTACTTTTTTTGAATCACGTACTCTTTGATATTTTCATCAAATTTTTATTGCACTATTATTATAACAAAAACCTTTAAAACGCTGTATGAAAGTGTTCCAATGAAGTGCATTTCCACTCATAAATATTTGACAAAAAATGATTTTGTATCCTTTGTACAGCTTTTTTCTCTTCCTTGCAGGAGCAGAAATGGAATAAGGCACATATTTATGCCAATTGAATTATGGATTTGTATGCATTATTGACTGTTTCGTGGCAAGTCTCCCGAACCGGACTGTCTCTCTGTGGCATCTCTCACCCTTAAAAGTCGCAAAAGTGTGGCCAGTCTCCAGCATAGCATGATTTACCATTTTGAGGTTATGTGACGTACGTTATTACCATGACCCGTCACGGGAGTGCCTTTCCGCCTTCAAAAATACTTGGGAAAAGAGGAATCTATGTGACCTACATTATTTCCATGGCTGTCTTTTGCCAGTGGCTTTAAAGGAAGATTCCGAATTCTTAGTTGGGAATAGATGCCGCAATCTTGTCACTACAGGGGTGAGAGATGCCACAGGGAGACAATTGGGTTCAGGAGACTTGCCTCGAAATTGCCAAGCTTCTCAGGAAAAATGGCGCAGCAGAAACTTGCCGCTAGAGAGACATGCACAAAAGAGACTTGCCACATGTGATTCAATATGAACCCAAACCGGAGTCTTTAATCAAGTTCAAAGGATAGTTTAAAAATTTTAATTATATAATTAGGTGAATATGTTTATTGCGCCTGTCAAAGTGTTTCGTATTATCAATATAATGTCAATTAAAAATTCTGACTTCTTATATCTGACTTATGACTAATGGCCTTCCATATTCGACTTCTTGTCTTTAGGCTTGGACCCCTGACCCCTGAAATTAGACATATCATCTTAGGAATATGATTGATTTCTCTAAAATATGAAGAATTTCAGAAAGATGTTATGTCTCTATTATATTGTTTTTCTAAAACATCATTGGACATAAGAATTTTGGATGGTGTTTCTTTTTTTATATTAATGATTGTTGGGAATGCGTCCAATTCGATTGCATTAAAAAACAAAAGAATCGTTTGAATTCCTCGAGGTTCTTTGATATGTCTATATTTTTCAAATGAAAACTTTTGTATTTTCGGTTTGAGACTGATAAAAGATTGAGTTTAAAGGGTGAAAAACAAAATTTGAACAGTTATGAAAGGTTTATTATTGGTTTGTATAAAATTTTCAATTATTATTTTCATGAAAATCAAGATGTTCTTACAGTAATCATTCTTCATATAAATATGAAATTTCGATATTTTTCATAATCTATCTGAATATGCCAAAACGAAAAAAATTAACGTTGAATTGAAATAATATCAGTATCATACCATACATTTTCTTGATAGATGAAAATTTTTCTTGCCTCGGAAAAACAACCCTACAAAAAAAAGTCCAGAATTTTTCCTAGAACCACTGTATTTCTGCTGCCTTAACTATTCTTTTGAGGTTATTCTACAATCTTCATAGTAATATAACTGATCTGATGTTTTTACTGAATTCAGCGGCCCAACACCCCTAATAATACCAAGATCTTTCATCGCTTGCCCAAAAATGAAGTTTTTTTGGGAATATGTCACGAACTCATTAGGTAAGGTACTATTTTGTCCACAAATTTTGATTAGGCGCCTCGAAATAGGTGGGAATACAATCGTCTTAAAAAAAGGTCTCGGCCTCTTTCTTTTTTGGGCGGCTCTGTTATATAAGGAATTCAGAAAGATACGATCCCTCCGTTTAAGTACCTTATCTTGGGACAAAAACTTGAATAAAGCAGGTGTGTTGTATCCCTTTTGTTCGTACTGATATTTTCTCGAAACTGCTTTAATTTTTCTTGCCGCGTTTTCCGGTTTTTTTGGCTGAAGCAGAAGATCCAACATTTTCCTTGCGACCAGTTTTTAGAAGATTTACTACACGAAAATCTGATGGAATAGGTTTGGAATTATACTCCTCTCGATACATTTCAGCTTCTTCTTCACTCAACACATATTGGACATTATAATCACCTTCGTACACCATAACAATTTTGTGCTCACTATTAAATATTGGAACAACCGAACCATGGCTGGGTCTTCCGCTGACATAACCATTGCGTTCCAGAAGAGGAATACCTTTCTTGACCGGATAAAAGAGACCATTTTCCTCGTAAAAAATACCCTTTGGGTCATTAATCAATTTTGATAAGTTTTTGAGCTGTTCCTTGTCTATGTCTATGTCTTCAAATGATTCGCCTTCTCCGAACTCTCTTCCGGACGTACTCGGTGGACTGTCAGGGTTGTCGACTTGGTTGTAGAACCTTTCCGGTGAAGCTGCTCCTGTAATTAAAAGATGAAAATGAAAGATTGTTGATAACAAAAAATTATGAATTTAGACGGTTATACAATAAATCGGACATCTTCTTGAATTTCCATCATATTCTGCTTTTGGGCGTGAGGAAGGATCTATTTCAAAATATTTTACATTGAATATGCCAGTTTAAAATGTTTAATTTCATCCTGTTCATTAGAAGCTGGGTTTTATAATTTGAACTATTTTGATTTCGAATCAACATCATATGAAGTATCGAAGACCTCGACACTTGATTGCTTATCGTGAAGCGAAGAGCTTTGATAATAAATATGAATTGCTGTTTGATCTTAACGAATAATCTTTTCGAATAAATTCTATTCAATAATCTGAAATTGTCAATATTGCGGCAATCACATTTATATTACTATATATTTACCAACAGGATGAGCAAGATTTGCTAATACGATGAACAGAGTCGCACTTAGGATCATCATCTTCTTACATAAATACATGCAATGAGTAACCAACGACAATTTATTGGATATACTACCAACCTTTTTAAATCCTTATACATACTAGTTGTTATCTCAATTGTGTGTCCAAAACATTTGTGTTTCATATACATCAGACCTTGAGACAATTTGGTACATCGTTACGCAGAGAGTTACATGATAGATATGAAAAAAAATTTTCTTTACTATTTATTACTTCAACTTCAATTCAAATACCATAAATGTTGTCACTTAAATCCAGAATTTTTTTTCGGAATTCATATGAAATATAGACACAGAGTGAAACTGATCATTGTTTTCTAATCTGATCTTGAAGTAAGTTTTCAAAGTACCTGTGACTTTGTCTATTTCATTTTCATTGCGACACTTACGCTTCTTGCCTCATTATTAGGTTATTCAGACGATTCTGTTCGATAAATGAAATTATATAGAAAAGATTACAAGAAATATGAGAAACTGAAAGGAAAATGGAATGAAGTTATTATTGATGTGAGAAACATCTCTTGGGACGTTAACGCGATTGCTATATGTAAGGTAAAGGATGGTGTCATTGCACATATATCAATAGCTGATGAAGGAAAGAGCGCAAGAGGAAAAACCGAAGACTAACGGACGGCGGCTCCCACCACCTACAGCTTGCTTACAGCTCGGCTGCCCCCATGCCACTATCAAGCGTTCTTCATCCATTCTCTCAACGTGACCGAATAATTTCAGCGAATTTCTTTCTCTATTTTTGAACAGCGTTTCTTCTACACCACATTCTTTGAGAGACCACTCATTACTCACTTTGTCTATTAACGCTTTATCGCAAATATTACGCAAAAATTGCATGCTGATCGCGTTGAGTTCACTCATGCCCTTTTCTTGATACGTCCAGGTCTCGCTACCGTACAGGACAGTTGATGCTAGCACAGAATAATATATCGCATTTTCAGCTTTATTTGTTACATTGTTACATTCAGTAATACCCCGTACACTGCCGATGATCTTTCTACCCTCATTTATACGTCTGGAAATCTCTGCATCCATCTTCCCGTCAGAAGTGAATAAACTTCATAGATACACGAAATTATAAATTTGTTCTATCTTCTCTCCATTTAGGGTAATATTGCAATGTGTTTTTGCATCCTCACTTTTAAACACCATGATTTTTTTCATTGACATTAATGTAAAGACCCATGTTCTTCATGCTGGTATCCAGTATGCTCAACATCCTCTGCAAATCCTCGGCTGATTCTGCCGTAACGATCTTGTCATCTGCAAACACAAGGCCACGAACTTCTACTGTCCCAAGATCGTAAAATAGAGTCATTCTCAGACATTTGTCCATGTATATATTAAACATCTAAGAGGACATAACGCATCCTTGCTTTACACCCTTCCTAATATTAAACCAGTCGCTTACTGACCTTTAGTCTCCTACAAACATAAGTTGCAGGTCAACAGAATTTACTTTAGGCCAAGAAAACGCTCTTGTAAAAATTTGATTGTTTAGCTCTTACGCCTTGAGATGGCTTCGAGTGTAAACTCTATTTTTCTGAAAAAAGTTTATTTAATATATCTGATACATATATCTTGCAGACATTTAGGCAAATACCGCATTTGTACAAATGCTTGGGCAATAAGCCAAATGTCGGAGCAGAGACGAATCTACTTGCGTCGTTCTTTCAGAGCCAGTGATATTGTTCTTTTTGTAATCCTATTATTGTTCTACCTCCCAGACAAGCATCTGTTATTATTCCTTTGTCCAAATTGTACCCTTCTTTGAATAAAAAAAAAAAACATTTTGTCTTCTCTCAGAAGCATCCTCACTCTTTCGATTTCTTTTGTATTGTTAGCAATTTATCAAAATCAAATTTCATTCGTCCACAATGATCATTCTTATTTTTTTGAGTTGGACATTTTGTAAGGAACGAACCGTGCGTCCCTTAGAATATATATAAAAGACTTTTTTATCGTGTACTTCCTCTGAGTAAAATGCTCATTCGACTTTATAGGTCTTTGGATAAAACTGAATTCTAAAGCCAGTTATATTTTTTTCTAAGTGTTGCAAAACACTATGAGTCTCCATTTTAAAAAGGAATGATCACCGTTCAAAAGACATGTCAAATATCTGTTAATAGATATTCATGCGGGCCATACGAAGGACACACTGGACTTGTTTATCAGGTTTATAGAAAAGATATTAATATTCAATTATATAAATTACTTAAAACCGACAGCTGTAGCTGCGTGGTAACTTCCAATTTGGGCGGGATCTCGAATGTCAAGCATGAACGGACGCGGTCAGCGTTCGGGTGGGTGACCGTTCGGTATTCTCGCTTATTCGTGTTTTTATCATGTTTAAGTACTGTCTAGCGGGAGATTTGACGCCGATGATCGGTGTAGGCATTCGATGCTATCGAATGCCTACATCTGAACTCGTCTGTCGATAATCGACTGCGCTCAGGAGTTTTGGTTTTTTGCAGTTTTCCTCTCCTCTGACCAAATCTTCAGGCGAATGCGAGCGTTTTGAATTGAAAATCCGTCTGCAGACGGAAGGGGTTTCGGAGATTAAAAACCCCACAGGATTGAATTTGTCAGGCATTTCTTGGAGTCTTATTATGAGAGTTGAGGTTATTGGGAATTTCGGGATGGGATTTAAATTGAAGGGTTCAATGTCTGACGATCTCTTGTGATCTCACTACAAATTAGTTATTATTTTCATTGTGCCTGCCAAAGGGTTTTGCAACAGTATTATGGCTCTAGGCTTTGACCCCTGTTTATAATTTATCTGTTGCTGCTGGCTTCCGTCGGAGTCGAGTTCGAATTGAATTTCCATCTGCGGTTTCGCGGTGTTTTGTGTCCTTCATAGGTTCCCTCTAGTTTTGAGTTTTCTCTGTATCAACCAGCACGAGTGAGGGGGCCAGCGTTCACGCGCTCTCCCACCCATGGCTGATACTCGCTTCTCTCCTGCAGTCAGTTCCAGTATGCTCAGATTCTTCTCGGCCCTTGCGCTGACTAGTGGTATCTCCTTGCATTCCTGCGTGTAAACAGATGTTGTCGAGCAGCCTTCCTCGGACTGCCCCTTCAGGCAGACGGATCATGGATTCAGGAATCAGCATCAAACAGATCGTACGCTTCCATTGTATTCCCGTCCATTGTTTTCCCGTCTTGATCGTCTTCTGGTGTTGTGGAAAGGGACTTGTCGGATGACGTATCACCTCCAGCTGCGTCGGGATCGATGGTTCTGTGAGAACCATCGTGATCACAACTTCCGGAGGCTACATCTGTGCTAATTTACTCAAACCACCCACATTATATTTGGTGCAATTTGGTTGCCTGAGCATTTGAACTCCTAGACATCCTTGTGGACGGATTTTATCCTCTTTTGACTGATCATGGACTTGTGAAGCGTCTTTCCTCCGCTGCGTCTGTCGTTATTTATTCAACAACCCCTGACCCCTACAATTGGACATTTATTCCGAAAATATAATGATTCTCATCATTATGTTATGCCTTTGTTATATTTTGTTACTTAAAGGTCCTTGGAAAAATGTTGGAAATAACGATGACTCATACTTTGGATTCTGCCGAGGGACTAATTCTTGTACTCAACCAGCTATTCAGTGGCTATGGGTTGTAGCACTTCGGTCATCAGGTTCCCAGACTTTAGTTTCTGCTTGTCCATTGAAGCATAGAGTCGTATTATGGTTTAGTTTTATTTCTTGTATTCCTTCTCATGTATCATCAGAATTTTATATCTAAAATATATGCTATTAATTTATATACTTGCGTGTTCATTTATTCGTTGTTCTCTTTTATTGATTCACACTGCTAACAGAAATATGAAATATTGCATGCTGCTTACTTACTTACTAAGTTTTCGTTTTGGACAGCAGATTTGTAGGAGCGCGTGAAATTTGTTTGCAATATAAAATAGAGCAATCGTTTTAATTTTTTGAGGTTCATGTGATATGTCTGCATTTTCCAAACTAACAGTTTTGTGTTAGTATTTTGAGAAAAATACAAAATAAGAATAAAAGTATAAAGAACAAAATTTAATCAATTTTGATGCATTTATTATTGGTTTCTATCATTAGTCTATGAAAATCAGCATGTTCTTATAGTGATAATTTTCCGTGAAAATATATCAACGCCGAGGAGAATATCAGTAACAGACGATATGTTTTCTTTTGAGATGAAAGTCTTCTTGCGCTCAATAAAATAGCTACAAGAAAAAAGCCAAAATTTTTTTTGAAAGCATTGTATTCCTATGTATTTCGAAGCTTTATATCCGAATTTGAGAAGAAAATAGCACCGTATCCTATTGGTTTGTGGCATGGCCTCAGAAAACGTTATTTTGCAGTAATTGGAAAAACTTCTTGTATTCGTACGTAGTTCAAGCCTATAAATCAAAAAGTGAAGTCGAATCAGTTAAGAAATACCGTAAAATTACTTCCAAACAGAAAAATATGCAAAGGAAAATCCGTCCACGAACTTCCTTCTGATGCAGAAGAGTGCGTTATAACCTCCTACATGGGTACCCTCATGGAAACCTATATAGGATTCCATATAGTATTCCATACGACAATCCGCATGGATTTCTATAGAAAATTGTATGGGCAAAGTAGAATACGAAAAATAATAGGGACTTATATGGGAACCTATAACAGCTACAGCTGCGTAGTACTTTTTCTGCCTCTTCACGAATGCTTAGTTCAAAAGTAATCGTTCGAACACATTTCATTGAGAAATAAATTTGGATCCCATGTGTAATTTTATATTGGAAGAATCCAAAGGTTTTCACATATAGGCATTCGTGTAGTGTCCCATATAGATTATTTTGTAGATACCCTCATATGTTTTTATATTTGCTGTCCCTTCTATATATCTATATGCAGGCATCATATTTCGTGTCCTAGTTTGCCTATACAATTTTTTATAGAAACTGTATGCATACCAATATAGGAACCAACAAAGGGTCTTATACAGTTTCCTATCTAAGGATGCATGTGAGAATTTGCAATATAGGGTAATAAAGAAAATGCTGTCCTTTTATACATCCATAAAAGACTAACGTTTACCCTATCTACGAATCAGATTACTATGACTTGAAGCACATTATATTTAAATGAACTCCTCAAAAGTACTGTTCGAACGATTTTCCTTGAGATAATTTAAGTAACATTATAGTAATATAACTGATCTGACTTTATTATTCAATTCAGTCCGTGCGTTGGCATCCTATCGGTAGGACGCCTCGATATGCTCGAAAATGAATGTTTATGAGGTTATGTCACAAACTAATCGGATTGGGTGCTATTGGGACTTCAAATTCGGATTCAGCGCCTGAAAATACACAAGCACACAATCGTCTCGGGGAAAGTTATCTTTGGACGGAAAAAATTGTCTCGATGAAAGAAAGTACCTTGTAGAAGATTCAACTTTTTTTTGCGACCAGGTGTTGGAAGATTTACTACACGATAGGTTGATGGAATAGGTATTGACTTGTACTCTTCTTCAAACTGCTTAGCTTCTTTTTCGCTCAACACAAAATGGAGATTAAAGTCATCTTCAGGCACAAAGACAACTTTTTTATTACTATTAAATTCTGGAGCAACATAACCATTGTTTGGTCTTCCAACAATAAAGCCACCGCGTTCTAGAAGAGGATAACCTTTCTTGACTGGATAATAGTGATCATCTTGCTGGTAGAAAATACCCTTTCCGTCAAAAACAAAACCTGATAATTTATCAAGCTCTTCCATGAATATGCCACTGGATGATTCGACTTCTTCAAACTTTCTTCCGGATGTACTGGGTGGACTGTCAGGGTTGTCGACTTTCTTGTAGAATCTCTCTGGTGAAGCTGCTCCTGTAAAAAGAAGATGGAAATGGATGAGTTTTAATACCTGAAAATTATGGATTCGAACGACTCAATAGTTAATCTAACATTCTTCCAAATCTCCATCATATTCTGTTTATCGGTAGGAGAATGTTTTTCATTAGAACATTTTTGCATTAGAAATAATTGTATTTTGAATTTTCATTATATCCTGTTCATTGGGTGGAAGGGGTTTTTAATTTGGAAAATTTTGTTCCAAAAATAACATTATATTGTGGAAGATCTAATACCTTGACGCTTCTTGGCTTATCGTGAGGCAGAGTTATCAGATAATACGAATTTACTGCTGTCAGTGGCGTAGCTACGATTTAGGGGGCCCTGGGTTGACTCTTGGAAAGGGATCGCTCGAAAATAAATTTACTTGCAAAACCTCAACTTTTTGGAGCCCCGTGAGATCCGGGGCCAAGAGGAATCTAACCACCCAGAACAGTGGTAGCTATGCCACTGTTTGCTGTACAATCTAAACGGAAAAAGAAAGTACTCTTAGATATGCTATACGGAAGAATGAAAAAGTATGATTTTGAATTAATTCAAAAACTCAAAATTGTCAACCTTCCGGAAATTACATTTATATTATTATATACTTACCAACAAAATAGGCAAAATTTACTAATACGATGGACAAAGTCGCAATACGGATCATCATCTTTTCGTATAAATACAAGTTATTGGTAACCAGCGTCAATATAATGGATATGCTACTATTATATAAGGTTCTTCATATTTATTAAGGTCGCTATCTCACACGTGTGTTGATTATACTTATGTTTATTATATTGTACCTCGGGGCTTTCTCATTCATCGTGACACAGAGAGTTAAGATTATATAAATAACAAAAAAACTTTCTACTACAGTTTAACTTCAATTCAAATATCATAAATGATGTAAATCAAATCTAGCATTTTCATCCAAAATTGAAACGAACTCTGAAAACAATGTGAAACTGAACATTGTTTTTTATTTTGTTTTCGAAGTAAGTTTTCAGAGCAACCGCCGCTTTGACTGTTTCATTCTCATAGCGACACTCACGCTTCTTGTCTGTGTAAAACTTATTTTCTGTTAGGTACTTTCGGAATCACAGATCCCAAATCTATATGTGAAAAACTTCAATTCCAGAATATACTGCTCCTGCGTACATTGTCTGGTTTAGAGCTTTGCTTCAACGACCTTGGGACAAACTACGCAGGAGCTGGAACATTAACAGAAAGGGCCCTACGAACTACTTCTATTGAACGGTCAATTCCGCGCTCGAGAGCTTGATGCGCTCTTAGTATACTTCACTGACGAAAGTCAGCCGAGCCTGTGGGCGAGGCGAGTGCCTCACTTCAAACGAGAGTTTGGAGGGAGTTAGTTTCAGTTTACAAATATTTCGAATTTTACAAATTGTAAATATCTGAGCCTACTTATTCTATTTCCATCAAGTATTAAATTGGAAAGAAAAACCTTTCATGCATTCATTTTCTTTGTAATCTTGAATTACTTGAATTCAGAATTACTGTAAATGCTCTTGAACGGATAATTTTAGTAAAAAATTTCGGAAATATTTCAGATCAAACCTGACTTCGAAGCCTTGAAGAAATGTAAATTTCCTGAAATTCATATTGGCCTTTTTCATAAGAGAAAAATTTTTGCAAACGAAAATTATCGATTTGCATTAAATGAGTTTCGAAGGCTTCTGAATAGCGTATCCGTCACTGGAATGCTAGATTGCCACCAATTCGTTTCCAGAAGATTTTTACTTGTTATTACTTTTTTGACTGAAATATAAGCCGCAAAAGCGTTAAAGTCTTTTAGAAGTCAAATAGCAGAAGGAATCTCGTGACCTTGTGTACGATTTCTTGAAATTGGTAATTATATATATATATATATATATATATATATCATTCCGAAAATTGTTTCAAATATGGGAGCTCAACCTCAAAATAGATGGTTTGATTCAGAAAAAGGAAAACCCATTTGATATGTCTTCCTGGATTCTTCAACGGAAACAAAGGCAGTACTGTTTTGAAAATTCCGTGTTTTAATTTTTCAAATCCTAAATACAACAGCATTACCATTTTGTATTCTTTCCTTATTTGTCTTATCGGCTTCGTAAGAGTAAAAAGACTTGAAAAACTGAAACAAGAAAAGCTCAAGATGAATGGTAGAATTTATTATAGAAATAAGTCTTCAATTGTTTCAAAAATTAAAAATGCAGTAACTCTTGAGAAAAAAAATTTTCAGCAGAAAATCTGAGATGCTCTTCCCTTTTGTATAAATCAAGCAAGTTGAAAAAAAATCGAAGAGATAAGGGTTTGACGTTTCGCAATCTGGCATGGAATATGTTAATCAATTGGTAACTATTATGTATAATTTTCAAAGGGATTATTCTTGTAGAAAAGAATCAATTATAAAACTCAAAACTTAAAGTTTTCTTCATCGCAGAAAGTTTTCTTCTTCTTTTGGGTGTTTACGTTTTCATTCCTATTTTCTTAATCAAAGTTTTCACCCTCACTAATATCACAAGAGCTGAAGCTATTAGCGGAATTGCTTCTCCCTTTTGTTATCGATGAAAGATAAATTGGAGGGATAACCTGTGAACTTCAAATGTTTAAATATACAATCGAAAAGATTCTTGTCAGAAATCGTCAGAATTTTTTGAACATCCTGATTATTCCCAACTTCTCTTTAGTACGATTTTGAATAGAATAAAAAAACATATTTGAAGAAAAAGAAACGAATCTAGTTATTTCGAGAAATTGAATTTCCAAAATTTTCGAAAAAAAAGTTTTTGGCTAGTGCAAGTTCTGACAAATCGTGGAGATAATGGTTTGACGTTTCTTGATCTGGTGTGCAATATGTAAATAAATCAATACCTTTTTCTACTTAATTTATACAAAGATTATTTTTGTAAAAAATAGTATATTACAAAATTATGAACTTACGGTCTTCTGCATCACAGTCTATTTTCTTCTTCTTTTGAGTGTGTTCGTTTCCATTCTTATTTTCGAAATCACAATTTTTATTCTCACTAATATCACGAGAGCTAAAGCTATCATCTTTCATACGTAGAAAAAAATTGTCTAAAATCCTTGTTTTTTAATTAATTTTACCTCCCTTAAATTCTCTTTTGCTAACATTGGTGCCTGACAATCACTTCGTTTACGTTTCACCAAGTTGATTTTAAAAGAGATGTTCTCCTTGCAAAATTATCCGAAACTGAGGACTCTGTCAAAATTGTTTTTCTGTTCCTGAAAGAGGTATATTGGCAAAGTAACCTAAATAAATGGAAATAATTTTAACCATAGAAGAAAATGCTTTGCTCAGACTAGGCAACTCGGCGTGGGCTCCCTGTTGGGCGACTAATCGAGAACAATAGATTCAGAACTCTAAATGCCGAAATTGCACAAGTCCATGGTAACGACCCATGCGAATTTGAAAGTTTAAATTCTTTCTCAAATCTCAGGTACTTAGTGAACGGCGTGAAGGATACACAAAACAAGGTATCACCGATCCCATTTTCGAAAGAATAAATCGAATACGAACAGTACAGAACCCAGACAAGAAGTATACTTTTGAAGTAAAAGTAAATTATTTTGTATCCTTCCGCGTACAGTTTTTCATACACGGAATTGCCATGGTTGGGAATATAAATGTCTGGAGTTCTTCATGGCATCTATGCTGGCTGCCCCTCCCCCCTACCTCCACTACAGGATATATTCAATTTAATGTTCGTCGCACAGTGGTCCGGTGACCCGATTTTCTGGTAAAAACTCAGGAACTCAAACAAAAATAGTGCGATTTTGATGAAATTTATACTGTTGAGGTTTTCTGGGTTGGTGCTTCTGAAAATGGAATCAGAATGGCGAAATTCAAAAATGCGGACACAAAATTGCGGACATTTTTTATGGAAAGTGTTGCGATTCTGCTGAAATTGATATTAGCAACGTTTTTCGGGTCGCTAATTCCAAAAATGAAATCAGGATTGCAAAAGAAAAAATGGCGAACACAAAATGGCGAACATTTTTCGTGAAAAGTGTTGCGATTTCAATGAAATTCATTTCATACGGGGTTTTCAGGTCGCTGATTCTGAAATTGGAAAAATGATTGAAAAAATCAAAACGGCGGGCACAAAATAGCTGACATTTTCCGTGAAAAGTGTTCCGATTTTGCTGAAATTCGTATTACCAAAGCTTTCAGGGTCAATGATTTCAATAATGGAATCCGAATTGCGAAATTGAAAATGGCGGACATTTTTCGCCGAGAGTGTTGCGATTTTGCTGAAATTCATATTATCAAGGCTTTCTGGGTCACTGGTTCCAATAATTAAATCAGAACTGCAAAATTTGAAATTGTGAACTCAAAATGGCGAACATTTTTGGCGAAAAGTGTTCTGATTTCACTGAAAATTATATTACTAAGGTTTTCTGTGTCACTGATTTCGATAATAAACGTACAATGTGCAGAATAAGTATGGCAGATACCTTCTTGTAATACATTTCATATTTCATTCTCGTCGGTGTCTTCCAGAAACCTGTGTGTGTCAGCTTCTCTGGAATCAAATCTTCCGTAACTCAGAAGCGCAATAGCTACGGGAAACAAACATTTTCCTAGTTTTGGAGGAGTCTTCCTCAAACTAGAAATCAGTGGGTCCGAAGAAACTAGGAGTAAAAAGAAAATGTCCTCAATATTTTTTTCCCTCGAGCATTTGTGCGAGTATTGTTCGCGGTGATTCCGGATGTCTTTATTTTGTTACTTTTGAGCTTCTTCGGAGAGCCGTCCTATCGGAAAAATAGCCAGTTTAACAATTCGCGAGCAATGCAACAGTATTTTGTGCACGGTTGTTGACACACTGTACCACGGATATAATTTCATAAATAAATCTGCAGTTTCGTTACAATATATTCTATGAAAAGAAATACAGTTGAAAAAGAAAAGGAAAATAAAGCACGCGTATTCCGTGATTGATATTTCGGCTGAAAATTAAATACAATGGTTGTTGTAAAATATTTTCGTAATGTACATACTTTTCGTAACAATATCCCTCTTTGGTTTTCCTTTTTATAATGAAAAATAAGAAAACTACACCACTTTTTGGTTAGCGCTCAAAAGCGTGCACGTGTATAGTCTCGCGCGGGTCTCGAAAAATGACACTTTTGAGCGCTCACTATGGGCCAGGTGCTCAATGTAAACACCCGCTCGCTTGGATTTTAAAGCTCCAATGCCATCTATTGACAAATAAAGAAAGCTGTGCCTCGTACGGTAATTTTCGATCTCGGGAGTTTCGGCCAGAAAATTAGGCCGTCGGACCACTGTGCGTCATCGAACCATCGATGTTCAGTAGCATTACATCAAATATGTGGTTTCGAAGGTGATCTGTTTAAGTTTGGTACTTCGGTGAATATTCTCCGTTCCTCAGATGAATCATGTCCATTAAAAGAAAACTGAGATTTTATATATTATATACAGGGTGTCTAAAAAGTCCCGGGACGGTTGGTTATTTCTTCAGGTAAAATGTTTTTTTAAAAAGTGAAGGTCATTCCTGAAGTAAATTTCAACGAGGAATTCAATAATGACCTTCATTTTGTCCTTTAACTTGACCTTCATAGCTTTTTAATGGTCAACTTTGTTTATTTAATGGAAACTCCCTTCTTTACATCTGCCAGAGATAGAGCGGAAAATTCTACGTTCAGATACGGACTCAAGTCAATTGTAACGTTCAAGGTCAGTTAGTGGTTATTTGAAATAACAAAGTTTTCCGGAAGATCAGTGCGATTCCTGAAGTAAATTTCAACGAGAAACTCATTAGTAAGCTTTGTATTGATCTTGGTGATGATCTTCGAGGTTTTTTAAATTTTTTTTTTCAAGCAGTTTACGTTTACGTTTTGCATTACCCAGGAACAACGAGGTGAACGTAGTAAATTCTGTTCCCTTTGGGGTGCTTGATAAGCGTGAGTCTCCTTGCCTTTCACGTTTCAGGGTGCATGATTAGCGTGAGTCCCCTTGCCTCTCACGTTTCGGGGTGCTCTAACTGACCTTGAACGTTACAATTGACCTATGACTTGGGTACATATCTAGACGTAGAACTTTCCGCTCTATCGATTGCAGATGTAAAAAAGGGGGGTTTCCATTAAAAAAATAAAGTTGACCTCCAAAATACCATGAAGGTCAACTTCAAGGTCAAAATGAAGTTCACCATTGAATTCCTCATTGAAATTTACTTCTGGAATGACCTTCACTATTTTGAAAAATATTTTACCTGAGGAAATATCCAACTGTCCCGGGACTTTTTAGACACCCTGTATATATATTTTGTATGTTTGTTACTTTAATGCCTCCGTCACATAAGTTTTCAAGGCGTCTCTTTTCCGGAATCGTGAAGTAGACAGAAGCAAAGCTTTTGTTTGTGCTACTTACAGTCTTATTTTCTAATATGAGAGCATTCTACATTTAAAAATAAAATGTTTCTCATCACTTCAACAAGGATTTCAACTAATTAGTTTATCAAGCTGAAAAGAGAAAAATTCACAATGTGTAGAAGCTTTTTGTCTAAATTAAAATTCCGAATTTGCTACAATAAATTCTGAACTTTTTGTTCTTGCTCACGAAACCACATATTTGATGCGATGCTACTGAACATCAATAGTTCGACGTAGATCAATTGAATATATTCTATAGTAAAGGTTAAAAGTAATCAGAGATTAGAGACTACATTCCAAAGATGAAATGAAAATAACAGTCACTTATAATTTTCATTATTTTGTGTAATGTAATCACAATGAGTTGCCCTTATCGTATGCCAATACTTTTTCTTATTGAAAAAGCCAATTTGAGTTTGATAAAATTGATGTTTCTTTGAGGCTTCGGAAACAGATTGGATTTAAAATTTCTCCAACTAAACGTTGTAGATTAAAAAATTGTTGCGGTTCCATCCAATTCTGAATTATTTCGATTTCGATTGAAAGAAACTTGAAAATATTTTCTTTCATGGCATGAATTATAGGTTATGGATAGGCTTTGAAATACATAATTATTGAATTTGGTCCTCATAAGTGCAGCTCAAACCAAATTTTTTTTGGTTATTCCAAAATATTTATCCTATGAGGTCCTATTTTGACCTCGAATTTGGATTCAACGCAAAAATGAACGTTGAAATACAATGGTCGTGGAGAAAGTTCTTGACCTTTTCTTTTTTTGTGCGGCTGTGTAATATAGTAAATTCCAAAATATACAGTCCCTCCATCCGATCACGTTATCTCAGGACATAAAGAAAAATTGTCTTGAATACATAGACATATAGAAATGGACCGATCACGCTGTGCGGAGCAATGTAGTGGAGTGTAGAAAGAGAGAAAACATTTAGGCCGTGACCGTTTCTCTTTCTAAATATAGCTGATTGGTCGAGAGCATTTTCGATGACTGGAGCCTAATGAAGCACAGGGCCGTGCCTTATATCGCCACTGCCCCAAAAATGTGACGCTTGTTGTTCCTGTCAAAGTTGATTATCAAAAATGGTAAAAGCCTGTGCGGTTTGTAAGCGTAAAAAGACGTGTATACAGGTTTTTTTTCGATACGTAAGTAAAGTTATTGAATAGTAAAATGAAAAATGTCGCAACAAAAATGCAACCTCTAAATATTTACCTATGTACCTTTTTACCTTTTCAATCGCAAATAATAAACTTTGAAGCAAAAATAGTTGGATTTTTTTCTGAGCTCTATTATTTTAGTTCGAATTTAAGTGAAGAAACGGGAAAGATGCAAATAGTTAAATAGAATCGAAGCATAGAAGTTCATTTTTGATAGTTTTAGAAAATAAGGTTAGAAAACTGGAAATTTTTGTTAGAAGATAATGCTTAATATTCCTTACACACTTTTTGATTTTAGACTTTACATCATTCTCATTATTTGAAGAATTGTATGACACTATTTTTTGAATATCTAACACTTTTTACAATATTTTTGGTTTCTTAAAATGAGTCCGAGACTCCGAGACCTGGGAAAGATAGTTCTTTGTGTATGTAAGTTTTCATCCAAATGTTAGACAGAAATATTTTTACCTTCACTCAAAACCTTAAATCCGTTAATATAAATGTTCTTATATAAATTTTGATCTTACCAAAGGATTATTACTAGAGCACTTCCAGTCAAATCGCAAAAAGAATTCAAGGTTACCAAGTTTTTTCTAAAAGTTAAATGAAACAGGATATTTTGCAAGAATGTTTCTACATTTTCAATTATTATAACTACATATTTAAAGTCTATTGTTCATTATAGTTTACATACAAAATAACCATATGGAGTATTCAGGCACTATGTGGGGCCTCCGATTTACTTGAGACAGTCCTAGAATAGATGAAGGACGACCGACAGCTCAGATGTTTTTCTCTCTTTCTAAACCCCATTCCTCCCATTTCCCCATTTCGTTATCGGTCCATTTCTATGTGTCGATGCTTGAATAGAGAGAGTATCTTGTATCCTCTTTATTCGTGCCGATATTTTCTTGTAATCACTTTAAATTTTCTTACCGCGTTTTCTGGATTTTCCAGATTTTTTGGCAGAAGCAGAAGGTTCAGCGTTTTCTTTATGAGCAGGTATTAGAGGATATACTACACTATAGTTTGATGGCATAGGTTTCACGTTGTACTCTTTTCGAAACAGCTCAGCTTGTGCTTCGCTTAGCACATATTGAAGATTATAGTCATTTTTATACGCGAAGACAATTTTACGATAACTATTATATACTGGAGCAACAAAACCATTTTTTGGTCTTCCGACTATATAACCACCGCGTTCTATAAGAGGAATACCTTCCTTGACTGGATAAAAGTGACCATTTTCCTCGTAGGAAATACCTTTCTCGTCATAACTCATATTTAATAATTTAATCATATTTTCCGTGTCTATGTCACTGGATGATTCGCCTTCTTCAAACTTTCTTCCGGATGTACTGGGTGGGCTGTCAGGGTTGTCGACTTGCTTGTAGAATCTTTCTGGTGAAGCTGCTCCTATAAGAAAAGGAATAGGAAAGTATGAGCAGGGTGAGCGAGGGCAACCAGAAGGCTGGTGAAACAATGTTCAGCGTAAGTAAAGGTGACGATCTCTTGCTTCGAAAGAGAAAGAGGGAAAATCAAGAAAGTCCCAGGAAAAGCGTAGTAGAAAGTCCTTCCAAGAAGAGCGACAGAACGCGTAGCTCACCTGCAGAAATTAAAGGGCAGCCGAGCAGTGATACCCTAGGAATTTCGATATCGGAAATCAGGAGGCTGATGCAGAGAAGAAGGGATATGAGAGACAATGGGAGGATAAGGAGAGAGAAATGGGAAAAATCGATGGAAGAGCTGGGGGAGAAAGTTGAAGGATTGAAGATAGTAGCAATGTCAACAAGGAAGGAAACAGAAGATGAGATGAAGCAGGTAAGAGAGGTTATTAGGGAATGGAAGGACAGCGCAGACAAAAGGTTCGATGAGGTAGAAGGTAGGTTATTCATAGAAGATGGTAGGGTGGTTAATGTGAAGCTTGAGGGGGGAGCAAGGAATGAAGTAGCGGTGGTGGAGTTGGAGAGCTGGCAAGATAGCCTGGTGGTGATGCGAAGTAAAAGCAGGATTCAGGATGAGAAGGTCTACATCAACCACGATCTGACGTGGGAAGAGAGGGACATTCAAGGAATGCTGAATGACAGGGCTGGAAAGGAGAGGAGTAAAGGGAGAGCAGTGAAGGTAGGATACAAGAAAATAAAAGTAGAGGAGACAATGCTGATTTGAGATGAGAAGGAAGAGAAGTTGAGAGAATTGCAAAGGGACTTATTTCATAGGAAATAGGAGGGTAGGTAAACAGCAGGGCAATGGAGTGATAAAGGTGCTCTTTCGGAATATAGAAGGGATAAAAAAAGGAGGATGAGGGCTTTTGGATGTTTGTGCAGGTATTTGATATCAATGGACTGGTAGAAACGTCGGCAGAGGGCAAGAAGTGGGGTAAAATAGAACCAAGGCTACCAAGGGGATTTGGGTGAACGCTCCAAGAGGTGGTTAAATTAAAGAAAAAAGGTAGGGCTAGTGGGGAAATTATACCAGGGATCAGGGAGGGCATCGAAGAAGGAATTCATGGTGGGGGTAAGAGGCAAGGGGTGCAAACGAGGTCCGTAATGTCAGGGGGAATGACGTACAAGTTTGTAACCGTGTTCAATAGGAATGGGATGGGGGGATAAAAAAAATTGTAGAGTATTATATAGGCGAGAGAGAGGAGGAAATGTTGGTATTAGGGGGAAGGGGGATTCAATGCGAGACACGTTTATGAATAAGAAGGGGGGGATTTTGAGAGGCTGAATTAGTCGAGGTGAATCGCTGACCGAGTTCGCAACTCTCTACCTTGAGGCTCTCTAGTGGATAGAGGCTGGGTGGTCGCGAATGGTACGATAACAAGATACCAGGAGGTAGAGTATACGTATGTAAGCAAGGTGGGAGCATCGCTGATAGACTATGAGGTCATGAACATGCATGGGCTGGAGGAGATGGAGGGATTCGCAATAGAAGGGGGGATAGAATCGGAACATCAGCCTATTATCTTGTGGGTAAGAGGGGAGGGCTGTGAAAGGCAAGGAGAACAAGAAGTTCTAATAGGTGAGAGGGAGATGTGGATAGGGGAGGCTATGAAAAAGTACCAAGAGCAGCTAGGGTAAGTGTCTTTCGAAGGGGGGTCGGTGGAAGAGATAAAGTCGGATCTGAGAGTGAAGGTGACAGGGTGGGGATTGGGGAAGAGGTTGTTCGCAGATGACTTTGAAAGGACAACAAAGCTGGTTGACCCCCTTGTGATGAGCGTGCTACTGTATGGAGTAGGGGTGTCGGGATGGAAGGAAAGCGAGGAGGTAAATAGGGTTCGAGGCGTGTATTTAAGATGGACACTGGAGTTACACAGAAGTACACCTAGGTGTATTGTGAGGAGGGAGACAGAGAGAAAGAGTTTGGAGCTTTTGACAGGTAGCCAGGCATGTAAGTATGCGGAGTAATTTCTGAGGGAAAGGCGAAGTAGGCTGGTGAGGGAGTATTGGTGGCAAAAGGAGAGCAGGAGAGGAAAGGGGAAGATAGAGGAGGAGAGAGAATGGTCCTTTCAAGAAAATGGTCTGCATGAGGATGCAGTGAGGAGAAGTCACAAGGAAGGAAGAAAGGTGTATGTGATGGTTAAGTGGAACAGGATGGAGAAAGAGAAGGCCTAAGGGGAGGAGAGGATAAGAGAGCCAAGGTAAAATGAGAAATATGGGTGGACCATGCTAATGGAGGGAGCGCAGTATTTGTGTGAGAAAGGCGAGAAAAGAAGCCAGAAGATAATATCGAGAATGAGATGTGGAAGCATGGAGGGCTCTAATAGGTTCTGGCTTCCGCAGGAGAAGACAATGTGCGAGTTGTGTGGAAACGGGTATGCAAAGGTGGAACACTAGTCGGAAGAATGCGAGCAGATGGATAAGAGTGGAATTAGCATGTAAATAATACCGCATTAAAAAGGGGAGAGAAAAGGGCGATCACATGGGCGAAGGGGGTGTCGGAAAAAATGTAAAGGACGAGATAGAAAGGGAAGGAGGAATGGAGATAGATGTGTAAGAAGGACAGGAAGTATATGTGAGATAAATGTAAGTAATGTAAATAGTATATAATTATTCACAAATAAGTCATAGTAGATAAGAAATAGGTAGGAACCGCGGAGGCAGAGTTTGGCAATGCGAGGCTGGCGAAATGTAGGAAAATTCGTAGATGATATTGTAGAAAGTGTGGATGGTTATTAGAGTTAAGTATTGGATGTGAAAATTTCGGCGAAACATGGTGGTGTAAGCAAGTCAATTTTTCTAGGTCAATATGCTGAATATGGACGTTTATTTATCAATCTTGAAGAGAAATACCTCCCTTCACTGGACGATAGTGACCATTTTCCTCGTAAGAAATACCTCTCTTGTCATAACTCAATCCTAATAATTTATTATTCTTTTTCGTGTCCATGTCACTCGATGATTCGCCTTCTTCAAACTTTTTTATAGATGTACTTGGTGGACTGTCAGGATTGTCGACTTTCTTGTAGAATCTGTCAGGTGAATCGGCTCCTGTAAGAAGAAGATGGGAATAAATGTGTTTCAATACCTGAAAGTATCCTGTTCATCGGAAGGAAAAAGTTTCTAATTTGAACCATTCCGAATTAGAAATGACCTTTCATTATGAAACCTCTGATAATCACACTTATATTATTATACATTTACCGAGAGCATTAGGAAAATTTGCTAATACGATGAACAAAGTCACAATAAGGATCATCATCTTCTCATATGAATACAAGTGATCGATAACCAGCTTCAAGTTCATGAATATGTTACAAGTACATAAGGTTCTTTAAATATATATGGAGTTCGTTTCCTCATTTGTGTGCCGATTATATTTGTTTTTTTAATACATCAGATCTTGACGTTATTTGGTTTATCGTGACGCAGAAAGTTAAGACGACAAAAATGAAGAAATCTGACGCCTATTGTAAAATTAATCTTCAATTCAAATATCATAAATGTTGTGAAATAAATGTAGAACTTTGATGGGAAATGAAAATGAGAGATAGAAATAAAGTCAAACGGAACATTGTTTTCCAATTTGACTCCGAAGCAGGTTTTTGAAGCAGGTTCTTGAAGCACCTGCGGCCTTGACTATTCCATTCTCATTGCGACACTTACGCTTCTTGCATTATAATAAGGTTAATCACATGATTTTGTTTGATCAATCATATCATATGGAAAAGAAAAATGAGACATAATGAGCTCAAAACAAAATATAAGGAAGTATTTATTGATGTCAATAACTTCTCTTCAGGTGTTAACGCGCGCGCGATGAGTCGAAAATGGATGTTGGCATTGCACAGATTTCATAAGTGGATGAAGGAAAGAGCGCAAAAAAAAGACTAAAGATAAGCACAGGGTGGCTCCCACCACCTAAAGCTTGCTTATAGCTCAGCTACTCCCCTTCTACTCTCATGCGTGCTCTCACAACGAGTTTTCCTTTCTTTTCCATGTACACGCGCACTTATACGCACTTGAATCCTTGCAAAATTCCGTCACATGTTTTTCAAATCTGCCGCGTTTTTCACGACATGAGATTTTGCTGCATGGAAATTGATCAAAGGGTTCGTCTGATTCTAACTCATCATGTGCAAAATAAACATACGCCCAGGTCGAAGTACGTGAGGCTAAAATTTATGTGTATAATTATGCGCATGGACCCACCATGCTATAGAGTAGCGAGACTTGGACATATCAGGGAAAGGATTGAAGTAAAGTGAATGCGATTGGTTCGCAATTCCCGCAGAATATGTATGGTCAAACGCTTATGGACAAAGTGAGTAATTAGAGGTTTCTCAAATAATGTGGTGCAACAAAAAAGTTGTTTGACAAGGCTGAAAGAAATTCTCAAAGATGGTTCGGTCATGTTGAGTAAATAAATGAAGGAGGATCAACGCAACAAGTGCATTGAGGCAAAGGTGCATGATAGCGTACAAACAGGAAGACTGAAGAAGGAATGGTTCGCATGTGGAAATGTGAAAATGAGAATCGGAAGCGAAAAGTGAAAAAATAAGTATAAATGAGAAGGTGTAAGGATGTAAAGGAAACAAAAGATGTATGCAAGGATAGGGTTGTGTGAAGAACAATTTTTTATAGGGGAAAGACAGGTGCCCAAAACGGAAGATTTTGCATACTGGATTTTGCATACTGGCATGGTAGCTGAGGCTCACTTTGCTGTACAATGAGGCCCGCGTTCTCTACTGTGCCAAGTAATAGCCTGCCACCCAAAAAGTATGTTTTTAAATTGTTAGAAACAATTAGGTACGCGTAGGTGTTGCAAAATCGGCTTTTCGGCCTGCGCGCTTGAGGGTCAGCCCCCCCCCCCCCCGCCTATTTCAAAATTCAGGAAAAACTTATGTTTTTAAATGCAAAATTACAGCTGGGGAAATGGAGTCTGTAATGTCACCACCATCTTTTGCCAACGAGTACCATTCTATATTTGCCAAACTTGGCAAAAATTGCTATGTCTCAAGCGTTAGGGAAAGAACGAAGACACGCACAGATCGAACTATTTTTTCGACCCTGATGTCACAACGAGCTCACAAAGCCCTCATTCGTTACGTATCGAAGACATCGTTCAAAACACGTGCTTTTCTATAGAGGCGAAAAATCATTTTTATTGTGATAATAAATCTTCATTTATTAAAATGTTACTTTTTCAGGGTGCTGTGAATACAGATAGTGGCAGAAAATAAAGTTTTCGTTTATTTTTCGTTATCTGAACGAGCCAAGTTAACATATGGTCATAAATCTACAAAATCACGTCGATTGTAAGTGCCCTCTTATTTTACTATTGTATAAAACTCTGAAAATAGATAAACCGACATTTTAAATTGTGTGCCAACAGATATATTCAGGAATATAAAGATCCATAGAATAAATGGAAGATTTCTGCTCAAATTTCTTTCAAATGTGCATATTTTATCAAATGAACAACTGGAGAAGCATTCTGCGTGCCAGGAGAAAGTATCCGAGCGCAAGTCGACAAATTTCAACTCCATCACATCCAAAATTTGATCATCATATGCAGAAACATATGGCAAATTAAATCATTTTGAATTAGTTTTAAATAAGAAAGTTTTATACCTAATAAATTATGAGTCTAACGTCTCCAATAGTCAAGAACGAATGGAATTTTCTGGAAATCAATATTAAACCTTCAAGATTTTACAAATTCGTTCTAAGTTAGAAGTCTTTATAAGTGTTGAATCATTAAAAAATGAAGCAACTTAAAACTGCTCCGTCCCAGGGTTGGGAAAAGCAAGCCTGATAGCTGCATATTTCTCTCTTTTTAAAGATTGGACGAATCATCGTGACTGTGAGAGAGTGAAAATGTAAGCGCTCCCGGTGCGACACTGGTCGGAACTAAGTCCACCACCCGAACGAGGATATATATCCACGATATCGATCGAACTTCACGTTGCTTCGCATTTGTTCGCGTCGATTTCGCGGTTACCAACTCCAGCAGATGAACATTTCCTGATTTTCTTATTTTTTAATGGCCCATTCCTAAATTTATTCCAATCCTGGTCCTGCGTGCAGAAGTTGAATATCTCGAAAGTAGGTTTTTCCACTCACTGTGGAAATTGCGTGCATTGATGTGGGACTGAATCAAAGCAATTATTACCGAAGAGAAGGCCGCCCGATTCCTCAAATTCAAGGATATAGAATCAAATAAAAAAAGAGCTTCCAATTCTTAAAATTTCTTAGGTTCTTTTAAAAAATCTCAAATATTGCAATCACTTGGGAATCTTTTGATATCCCTCAAAAATTTTCGAAGCAATTAAAAATTCCTCAGAATCCTATAAAATATTCTGAATTCTTTGAAATATTTGGAAAACCCTTGGGAGAATCGAAGATTTCTTAGAATCTTTGAATTCTCGCAATTCAAATTCCATAACATCTGATGATGTATCCCACAATCGAAGAAAGTTGAGCGAAATACATTAAGTGCTTCCAAAATCCCTTCAAATAATTGAAATCCTCAGAAAATAGAATAAACCCTGTAGAAACCCCTGTATACAATTTGTCTATGCCCCTGAAAATTTTTGAAATCCTGGGAAATTTCTTGACATTTTTTTCAATCTCTTAGGATCTTCCAAAATATCTTGGAATATATTCAATCATCTCTCAAATCTTCTGGATTCCTTTCGAATCTCAAGGAGCTATTGAAAATTCCTTGGAATCGTATCGTGTGAAAAAAATTGGAGTAATTCTATGATAAATGTTGATAAATCCTTGGGAAGTCTGCAATCAAAAATCGTTAATCGAATTAGACGAGATGTATTTAGTAGTTGGTTGTAGATTACAAAATGCCGACAAAAATTCGAGAAAATCTTAATTTATCAATCTCAGATTGAAAATATGCAATGAAAATCAAAAAAAAATATGGGTATTTCAACCAGCAAGATCCCACACTTTTTTATCTATGCTTGCAAGGAATATCGTCTGCTGCAAATGCTCACGAGATACAAATTTTACATTTAGATTTT
Source organism: Neuroterus valhalla (assembly GCA_011762715.2). Lineage (NCBI taxonomy): Eukaryota > Metazoa > Arthropoda > Insecta > Hymenoptera > Cynipidae > Neuroterus > Neuroterus valhalla. Next base: position 9,632 of record WSXT02180362.1, on the reverse strand, counting down.
TTCTGAGATTTCGAAATGATCCCTCGCCTTCAATTCTTGACCCGGAACCGTTTTTGGCACTTTGCAGGTGATATAAAATAATTTTCGCTGCGACGACATCGACATAGCCAAAATTATCAAGATCAAACGGAAAACGAACTGTTGCGAACCCAGGCGAATGCTGACGAACACCAACGAAAATGACAAAAATATCATATATCGGAGGCACCAGTCGTTATAGTTCAGGCAGATGACAGTCAAAACTAGAAGTGACGGAGATGTTGACCGGAGCCGAGTGGCGGCGCTGGCTGTACTTTTATTCCGACAGTTTGTAAAATACATGTGAGAAGTGTCAACAGTGTTCATTTTTTTATTTTAAGTACATAAACGGAAGCATCCGGTTTTCCTGTACTTGGAAATTAAAATTCAATGTTTTGAGACTTCGGGTTCCTCGAGATTCTTCTAAATCAACGCTATCAATGGGATATAAGTGCGTTGTTTTTGGATGCAAGTCGGGATATGCGATTCGCTCCGGAAAAGTGCAAGTTTTCACTGTGCCTAATGATAAAGAAGTTATTAATATTTGGCAAAAAGCTATTTCAGGAGCTAGTTTTGAATAAGAGAACCGGGATATACTTAAATGCAACCTAGACAGTTAAAAATTGTACCGTAAAAAAAGGAAAAATTACAGCTTTCTTCTTATGAATTCGAGAGTTCTCATCATTTGTCTTGAAGAATTTTACGTTCCTTAGTCTGATTTTGAAAATTTCCTAATGTATATCTATACTTTAGAAGAAAAAGTAATTTTATATTTTTCCATTTTTAGGAAAACCTCTTACAAAGTCGTTGCTCTGTGAAATTTTTTTAGCTGACTCAAGTTGGATAATAAACAAGAACAAAACATGGAACGTGAACTTTTAAAAATTTGGAACCCCCTTGATCCTAATTTTAAATTAAAAGTTTAACTTATTCGACTTGAAAAATCCATAGTTGTAGTTAAACATTCCATTTGTTGGTTTCACAACTTTATTTATATCTTTAAGTAAAAACGAATGTATCTGTTTGAAAATTCAACTATTTTAGTTGGAGCTCCTTCGTCTTAGATGGAAACTTGAGGCGGAAGAAGCAAGCAAAACTTGCTGCAACTTGAATTCTTAAAATTTGTCAATGTATATATACATTTTGAAATTAAATATATAATTATGTATCTACATAATTGAATCACATGAATAATTATTAACCTTAATATTCCATTTATAACTACTTGAATATTGTTTACAAATACATTTTTTAATTTCCAACTTTATAATATTTATTTATTTTATGAATCCTATTATCTATAATAAAAACGTTCTAAGTATTCCACGTATTTTTATAGCATAATAAATTTCCAAATTTAAAGAAAAATATAGATTTTCATGATGCGGTTGAATTAATTGTTAATTTTATTAATTATTAAAATTGTCAAAACTAAAAAGAAATTTGATTGAAATCTACTATTTTTATAGTTGACGATATTAACATATGTCGATGCTATGAATTTGATATTTTTGTGGAACTATTGAATGTATTCTGTGAGAAGCGTATTCGTATATAGTCATGATAATAATTGCTTCATCACTTTTTCTTAGGACCTATTAATTTGTTGGATATTTAAAATATTACGAAATATTTTTTTTATATAAATATATGCTAAAAAACGTGTTTTCGTTTTTAAAATTATTCAAATTCAAATTTCCCTTACGCTATAGAATAATTATCGGCCTAACATACAGCCAGCGCCGCCACCCGGCCTTGGTCGAATCTCACGTCACATTTATTCTACAAGCCTTTATAGGAGTGCCCCCCTTCTGTCATAGTTACATGAATATATAAGTGGGATTCCCCACCCTAAAGTTTTGAATTTTCTGTATGGTGGCATCTATTATCTTGCAGGTTCATATTCTGTAATTCTGAACTGCTCGAAACAGTTGATAAGTTACGCTGAAAATTCGAATTGAAAAGAAAATATTCCTAAATAAAACCAGAAAATTATGTGGTCGATACTTGAGGTATCAGTTTCAAAATAATCGGTATTGAAAGTATCATTTCTTGAAGGTATCGTCGATTTTAATCGTCGATACCTTGTGAAAAAAATCGATACTTGAAGTATCGATTCGATATTTCCCATCCCTACTCAAAACCCCTTAGAACCTTGGATATCAACTAGGAATCCTTCGAAATTTCTCAAAACATGTGAAACTTTCTTGGACTCTTTGATATGACCTTAGATCCTGAAAGTCCATCGAAATCCCTTCAAATTTTTGGATTTTATTCTCATTTCTTTAGAATGTTCCAAAACATTCTAAAATCTTGACGATTATTGGAAATCTCCGGATATACCTTGTAATATTTGAATTTTTTGGATTCTGTTTTTATCCTTTGGAATCCATGTATCATCCTTTGAAATGACGTGAATTTACATAAAATTAGATAATGTGTTTTGGAATTTCCTAAACACTTATCGAATGTTCGGAATATAATAATAATGATTCTTTCGAATATTTACATAACGAATATTTTCTAGTATTTTTCACTATGTTCAGAATCCATTGAAACCTTTAAAAATTATTGATATCCATTGAAAATACTCCAACTTGGTTTCTAAGAGTCTTCCAAAATAACCTTCAACCTTCGAAAGTTTTTTAGGATCCCTTCAAATTTGTAGAATTCATTGCAATTTATTCAGAATGTTTCAAAACTTCTAAAATTTCTAAGTTTTCCAGATAACCTTGGAAATACCTTGTGATGTTTAAAAATGAAAAATCAGACCTCGGAAGAGGCTTACGTGATTTATCAAAATAGAAGTTCCTAAATTTAATTTAATAGAACTGCCTGCGCATCCTCTCCTGCGTGATGGACTTGGTTCCGATTAGTGTTGCACAGGGAGTCGACACGCGCGGGCGTAGACACCCCAAACTCTTCCCATCGTTGGACCGATACTGGCCACCAATACGGGTCCAGCATTGGGAGCATTGGCCCCAGTATTAGCCCAGTCTTGGGCCAATGGTAAATTTCCCCCTGCGGTATTCCTATGGAACCATTTTTAGATGTAAGGAATTCGAGATTAGAAAAATGCCAATGCAAACGTGATTGTAAGATTTTCATTTGATATCCTTCATAGTTGAATATAATTTTAATTGAAGATGCTGAAAATTTCATGATTGTACTCTGATATTGTACGAATTGCACAATTTCAAACTTCACTAGCAAGTGAAAATAATTGATTATGAATTGAATCTTCTGGAATAATGCACAAAAATTTTATTCGGAATTTCAAGGGATAATTTTGAACATAAAGCGCTCAATTTGAACGGTAGAAAGGATGACTTAGGTAGATTTATTTCTATGCAGGTATTTTTCTAAATACCTGTGGCATCTGAATGTTTCCTTGCTTAATAGCCAGGGATCCGAAGAGGAGAGTGAGTATGCAGGATGATCTCCTGATAACGAATTTATAAGGTGCAGCTATCAAATTCTGAGTAATTTCCTTCTTATCAAACATTTTCTGATTCCAAATGAAAAACGCCATATCTCTGAAATTTATGAAAATTTTGAGACTATTTGCAAATAATGATAGAGAGAAGTGAGAAACGCACCATTTTCACCTGAGGTATGTGGGGTAAACTAACGAAACTTTGAGAAAAGTTTATTTATGTTGCTCATAGGAGGTATACAAAGTTGCCCCTCGTACAAGGTCGGGAACATTGTTCATATCGCGATTATTACTGATATATCGACTAGAAAAAAACAAAAGGGCCGCAAAATGGTGGAAAACATAGATTATATAATTTTCGAACATTTTTCAACTATACGGCCAGATCCACCATCGGGAACTTTCTTGAATAATTGTTTGTTCACATTTTTGTTTATTGGTTGAACAGAAAAAATGCAAAAGAGGGAACGTGAAAACTACTTCGAATTAATTAATTCTACATGTCCTATAATTTGCAAAGAATTAACTCTGGAGTTATATTTATGGAAACGATGTTCTACTTTTTTTCCCCCCAATAATCATGCAGAAATAGTTTTAACCTTTCCATGACTTTCAGAATTATGGCGTTTTTAATTCAAATACAGAAAATGTTGAATAACAAGAAAAAGATTCAGAATTGGCTAGGCACACCTTATATATTCATTCTCAGGACAATATTCTGAACACGGATCAACAGAACGCCTTGCATTGTCTGACCAAAGATAGTCGTTACCACTGGAAATCAGCAGAGCAGGCACTTGGCCGCGCCGCACAGTGGAGACAAAATGTTCAAAACCACCTACAGGGCGCCAATCTGAACCAAATCAAACAAAATTTAGATAGAAATGTTTGTAATTGAATTGCAAAGAAACTGACAAAGCCGAATTCCCAAAAATAATTTGTTTGGATTTTTTTAACAAAATACGGCCGGATTATAAGATTCGGGTCATGAACTAGATAAACCATATAGAATTTGAGGAGTTTGAGGCATAGCTGACCCCAATTTCCAGCCCAAGCAAATGTTATAAAATGATTATATCAATCGAATCTTCAAACCATCAGTAACATATAAATGTTCGACTTCCGACAAAATAATGTGTTTAACTATTTTTTTGTGCAACAAACATTTATGACTTCGTTTTGATAATAATTCATTGGGCTCGAACTGTTCAATATTTTTTGATGAAAATTGGTACACATACTATTAAAAGACAACTCTTTCAGATAAAAGATATTCCGAAGGTCAATAAACCATTTTTCCATAATTTTATAACATTTTTAGAAACAATTGACATAATTATCAACTTCTCAATGTTCAAATCGTCCAGATCTCTGGTGATACATGTAAAAACTATTCAAGAGCGACAATCTGAGAAAAAATTTTATTGCCCGCCATTAATCCGCTCAGAAAATTGATAATTGCGAAGCGCAGCGGAGCGCACGGCTCGGGCTTACCACGGAGCAGCCCGGCTCACAGTGGGAACGGAATGTTCAAAATCACCTTTATGTCGCAAATCTGAACTAAATCAAACAAAATTCATCCAGAAATGTTTGTAATTGAATTTGAAAAAGACTTAAAAAGCCGAATTTTTTTTAATAATTTGTTTGAAATTTTCTATACAAAATATGGCGTGATCACAAGATTTCGAGTCATAAACTAGATAAACCTTGTAGAATTTGAAGACTTTGAGGTATAGCTGATTTTGAATTTGCCATTAGTTTTGCGAAATAAATTTGTTCGAATGATTTGTTTGAACAAATTATTGCTTATTTCAATTTTTTTACAAAATCAATTCTAAAATCTAATTCTACAAGGTCAATAACTGACCAGATAGAAAAAATAACCTAACTTTTAAATCCATAAATTTTTTGAATAATTTATTTGTCTAAACAGGCTTCTTTGAAACAACTCATTCAATACTAAGAATTTATTTGTCTATATGGGTACAATGAGATATAAAAAGAGTTCTTTTTTAGAAACACAATTCGTTATGAATACAAAGTAACAAAAAAAAAGAATTCGTTCCAACAAATTTTTTTTGCAAAACTCATGGCAAACTTGAAATTAGCGCACGAAAACCCCCTTCAGTTAATATAGGTCACATTTGTATTATTATTAATTTTCTTGTTGACGTTAAAAGCCGTATTAAGATTTAATATAAATTATGCAAAATTAATTATTTAGTCGTTTGGTTGTAACAAATTGTATTTCAAATATAAAATATAATGAGCAATAACTCATTCAAACAAATAGTTTGAACAAATTTATTTCGCAAAACTAATGGCAAATTCAAAATCAGCTATGCCTCAAAGTCCTCAAATTCTACAAGGTTTATCTAGTTTATGACTCGGAATCTTATAATCACGCCATATTTTGTACAGAAAAGTTTGAACAAATTATTTTTGAAAATTCGACATGTTCAGTCTCTTTCAAATTCAATTACAAACATTTCTGCATGAATTTTGTTTGATTTGGTTAAGATTTGTGACATTTAGGTAATTTTGAACATCCCGTCCCCATTGTGAGCCGGGCTGCTCCGTGGGGGTCCAGAGCCGCGAGCTTCGCCGCGAGCTCCGCCGCGCTTCGCAATCATACATTTTCTGAGGAAATTATTGGCGTTTCAGATTGTCGTTCTTGAATAGTTTTTACATGTATCACCAAAGATCTAGACGATTTGAGCATTAGGAAGTTGATAATTATGTCAATGGTTTCTAAAAATGTTATTAAAAATATGTTTAATATGTTTCTGAATGAATGTTTGTTGCACGAAAAAAAATAGTTAAACAAATTATTTGGTCGAAAGCCCAACATTTATACGTTACTAATAGTGTGAATATTCGATTGATGTAATCATTTTATTTCATTTGCTTGGGCTGGAAATTGGTGCGCCCATTTGATATGATTCGTCTCATTAGTTTTGCTTAATAAATTTGCCTAAACAGTTTGTTCAAATAAATTACTGCTTATTTCAATTTTTTGCGAAATGAATTCTGAAATATAATTCTACCGGAAAAACTATGTCCGAAGTATTATATTTTATATTTAAAATACAATTTTGAATATAAAAAATATGTCTCAATAGTTGTTAATTTTGCATAATCTATACCAAATCTTAACATGATTTAAACGTCTTCAAGAAAATGAATAATAATACAAATGCAATAATTGTCACTAAAGGGTTTTTTTCGAGCGCTAATTACCAGATTGACATAAGTTTTGCAAAACAAATTTTTTGGGATGACCATAGACCCTTAACCCATAAACCCTAAATCCGTGGACCCTAAAATTGTTGACTCCCTATCATAAACCAATGAATTCTCAACAACGAAAAATATTATTTGAATTACTTTTTTACTATGGCATCACAATAATTTTAAAGAAATCTGCTTATTTTAAAGAAAAAGATAACCAAAGAATAATTTTATATACTTTAAGAGATTCATCTCATGCAAGATAATAATAAGAAGTTTATCTGATTTTGGAAATACAATATTTTGTTTATTCTTCAATAAATTTGGATCTTGTTTATAAATTCATCATTTTACCTGAAAATCAATTATTTTGGTTGAAAATCAACGTTTTCAACTATAAATTCAATCATTTTATTGAAAGTTTACATATTTTTCTGAAAAATCGGTTTTATGGTAGAATATTATCTTTCTCTCAGAAATTACAGTTTCTTGTTTATAAACTTATCATTTTACCTGAAAATTTATTATTTTGGTTGAAAATGAACGTTTTCTACTGCAAAAGTTCAAAATTCAACAATTTGGATCAAAATTTGTCTTCTAAAATAAAAAAACTTATCATTTTATTGAAAGTTCACATATTTTTTTGAAAAATCGATTTTATGGTAGAATATTATCCTTCTCTTTGAGATTTAGGTTTTCTTGTTTATAAATTTACCATTTTAACTTAAAATTAATTATTTTGGTTGAAAATCAACGTTTTCCACTGAAAAAGTTCAAAATTCAACAATCTGGATCAAAATTTTCCTTTTTAAATTAAAAGACTCAATTATTTTATTGAAAGTTCAAATATTTTTCTGAAAAATCGATTTTGAAAAATCGATTTTATGAAAGAATATTAGCTTTCTCTTTGCATTTTGAGTTTATGTTTATAAATTTATCACTTTACCTGGAAATTAATTATTTTGGTTGAATATCAACGTTTTCTACTGAAAAAGTTCATAATTCAACAATTTAGATCGAAATTTGTCTCCTTAACTTGAAAAATCCAATCCTTTCATTGAAAGTTCATATATTTATGTGGAAAATCAATTTTATGGAAGAATATTAGCTTTCTCTTTAAAATTTGAGTTTATACTTATAAATTTATCATTTTACCTGGAAATCATCATTTTGATTAAAAATCAACGTTTTCTACTGAGAAATTTCATAATTCAACAATTTGGATCAAAATTTGTCTTTTAAATTGAAAAACTCATCATTTTATTGAAAGTTCACATATTTTTCTGAAAAATGGATTTTATGGTAGAATATTACCTTTCTCTTAGAGATTCAAGTTTCTTTTATATAAATTTATCATTTTACCCTAAAACTTTTTATTTTGGTTGACAATAAACGTTTTCTACTGAAAAAGTTTAAAATTCAACAATTTGGATGAAGTTTGTCTTTTAAAATTTCAAAATTTAATCATTTTATTGAAAGTTTACATATTTTTCCGAAAAATCGATTTTATGGTAGAATAGAATCTTTCTTTTCGAAATATGAGTTTCCTGTCTATGAATTCTTGTTTATAAACTCATAATTTTACCTCAAAATTCATTATTTTGGTTAAACTCCAAAGTTTTCAACTGAAAAAGTTCGCAATTTAACAATTTAGATGAGAAAGAAGCAATAAAACAGATTTCCCAATGTTACATCTACCATAAAACTACTTAAAAACCTTTTAATTATCTCCAATTGAAAACCCTCAGAAATAACGATGAAAACTTAGAAGAACTGCAAACTTACCACATTGAAACAAATTGCGTGTCCATGAGTTTAACATTTTGGGAGGAGATATTAGAGACGGAAATCAGTGTTTCTATTGAAGAAAAATTATTATATGACTGTTGATGAAATTTGTAGCTAATTTATTCTTGAATACTTCACAGTATGTAGCAACTCCTGGGATGTAATACACTCAACAATCCAATTTATTGTGTTTGGACGAAAGTAATTGATTTTATTGGAATTTTCGTGACATTCCTTTCTTCTTTCAAATCTGGAAGTCGCTGTTTTGCGAATTCACGTAATAAGAGAATTCAGAATTTCGTTACATTATATCCGAAGAATCCAGGAAAACACCTGAAATTTTATATACAAATTCTGTAACAACCTACGTTAATTGGTATTCAAGTGGGAGTAATTTATCTACTGGTGTATAGCACTTTGGAATTTCTGAGTATGAGAACTACTGCAGGTGGATTTCGGTGTACCTAATCATGGCCTGGAAAACACTTCTAATTTTCAAATTAATACCGAAGTAGCGCATCTTTGGAATCACAAACAAACGTGGATTTCGAATACCATATTCATGAATAACTGATTGCAAAATCAAAGAATGTGATGTTTGTGCGAAGAACCCCTTTCCGGCAGGGCACAGCGGCCGCACTCACAATCAGTCTGTTTCATACCCTTTGGGCTCAATTCGGGTGCGTCAAAAATGACAACTTAACCGCTGACTTCAATTCGGGCTAGGAAAGGCGAGGTTGGTTGACCGTGTGCTCAATTCGGGTGCGTCCAAACTGACTATTTAACCGCTGACTTCAATTCGGGTTCAGGAAGGCGATGGTGGTTGACCGTGTGCTCAATTCGGGTGCGTCCAAACTGACTATTTAACCGCTGACTTCAATTCGGGCTCAGGAAGGCGAAGGTGGTTGACCGTGTGCTCAATTCGGGTGCGTCCAAACTGACTACTTAACCGCTGACTTCAATTCGGGCTCAGGAAGGCGAAGGTGGTTGACCGTGTGCTCAATTCGGGTGCGTCCAAACTG
>WSXT02180361.1:0-55033 GCA_011762715.2 Neuroterus valhalla | reverse complement strand
ACCTCAAGAGCTGTATTTTATATCTGAAACTATGCACTATATTATCCAAAAAACAATTTTTTTCAACAGCAATTTTCGAAAAAAGAGTTGCGATTTCGTAGTAACAGTATAATTTTACAAAAAAGAGCCTTTTTGAACTAAGGGAGATAAATTTCATCCAAGAGAGGTAACTTGCCCATCATCATATAGGTGAAACATCAATGGAAGAGACCAATTTTTATCCAAAACAATTGATCGAAGAACCAAAAATAGTTACAATTACTTCTCGATGAAATTCTTTTATTTCAAGAACGAATTTCGAATGAAACAGTTGAATTTTCGACTACAAAATATAACTTTAACAGGATGGTTCCATTTTAACATACAAAAGTTAATTGGAAAACAAATATGCATTATCATTCACGAAAGAAGATTTCTATACAAAACATTCGAATTTTCAACCGAGAAAGATGTCTATTCGATTCGGAGTTGAACCTTTTTGATGAAATCCAATTGATTAGAATTTTCTCTTTTAATTGGGATTTTAACTTTCCTGCTGAAATTTCACCTTTCATTTGGTCGAAAATCCAATTCAATTTTTATTCTGCAGAAAACTATTCTCATTAATTAGGAATTCATTTTTTTTTCGACTTCACTATTTAGTTCAAAATAGTTATTTTTCGTGGAATCAACCTAGTAGGAAATAAGTGTTTCGGGCTAAAAAGTTATTTTCTGAACGTTTAGAAAATTTTTAGGACTAAGGATCAAACTATTATATTTTTCGTTGTGAAAACAAGGCTGAAGAAGTTTTCAGAAATTTTTAAAAATAGATGAAAATGTTTCATTTCAACTCCTCACAAACATGTTCATACGAAAAAAATATTGCAATAAAGTTTCTATTTCTTTCGAAAAAAGAATCAGTTATACATTTAGATGTACTTTTTTATCTCCTCTGCTAAAAATTATATGTGAGTACACGGAGCTCACAAAAAAGCAAACTAAGTCTACAAATTTTTTAGCAAATTACTGCTGATAAGAGGGTAAAATATGGGACGTTCTATACTAATTATGGAATTTATTATAATAGAGGTTTTCCACCATCCGGAATTGGACGGGAATTGAATTTGAATGAGAAATACTTCTTTCGAATTTTAATTCTCTCTTTGCTTCTTCTTTAGGAATTCTCCTTTTCCCCTATTTTCAAGAAAGTAACCTTTCCCTCTTTTTTTATTTGCTTGCGAACTACATTATTAAAAAGTTATGGAAAAAATATAACTTTTTTTCAATAGAAGTTTTCTTTTCTTGACGTGTGTACTAACACATTTTTGGTTCAGAATTAATCTTGTTTAGTTGAAAATATGCTTTCTTAATTGAAGTATCATCTTGGATGATTGATTATTTTTAGGCAATATCTGATTTTTTTGAATGAAATCGTCAGTATTATTTGTTTGGAAAGAATTAACATTTCAAATTAAAAATTAATCTTCCTAGTTGAAAATATTATTCAGAATAGAAACATTTTCGAATATCGTTTGGAGACAGTTTTTCATATTTTTTGGAATTCGGAACTTCTATTATTTGGGAATTTCTTCATTTTTAGGAGAACACTTTTTTTGCATAAAAATATTATTTTGGGTTAAAAATGAATATTTTTTTATTTAAAATAGATCTTTCCTTTCTAAAAATTCCTATATTTTGTTGATCAATCATTTTTTCGATAGAATTTCAACTCGCTGTTCACAGATCAGGCTGCTCGCTTCAAAATTTTTGATGGAGCTGTACATTGGTTTTATTTCTGGTTGAGTACCAATTTTCTAAATGAAAAATTTGAATATCTAGTAATAAATACAACTATATAATCTGAAATTGAACTATTTGAGTGAAAATTAATTTATTTTGATCTAATATTAAAATATTAGTTTGAAGTATAAATTATTTTACCTCGTCTGGTTGAAAATTAAACTTTCTTATTGGAAGAATGAATTAATTAATTTGTGACAAATTCAACTATCTTATCTATTATATTATTAATATTTAACATTAATTTATCTCATGGATGGATTAATTCACAAATATTATTTAGAAAGCAATTTTTAAATCTATCTTTATTCGGAATAATTTGCTATAGAATTTGACATTTTACTTAGTTTTTATGTTTAGAATTTTATGCGTAATGAAAAATTTACTGATAGGAATTTTATTGGTTTGTTTTTCTCGTATTCATATGTTTGTAAGAATATTCAAATATTTGTAAGAGTTTTCAAACTATTTTAAATTATTGTAAAAAATAATTTTTCTCCTAATTCGATTAAATAAATTTTAAGAAACAAATAACCACTTCATCACTTCATCAAATGAAGATTTTCGTGTATTGCTTGATTTCGAAAAAATAATAATTATTTGGTGCAAAAAAAAATTTATTTTTGGCCTTTATGTATAAATTTCCGAGAAAAAGAGCATGTTCATCGAGGAAGATGAATTTTCAAACATGAAATATGACTTTTTCACCGTGAAAAATTAATTAAGCCATTTTGTGCGTTTGGCTAGTCGCCCTGAATTTTCTTGAACATAGTGATTCTTCACCACCGTGTTGCAGACGAATCGATAAATACTTAACCAAAATTTAAACAAACCTATTTTTTCAAAAATTGTTCCATTTAAATTAGTCGTCATCTACCTTTATTTTAAAGAATTGGCTTTCATTGCATGTTATTATAAAAAATTAATTTCTCATTTCAGTAATTTTACAGAACTTGAATTTTCTTGTCTGACAAATTTTTCTTATCCAGAAACTTTCTCTGATGGCAAGGTTTTCTACAACTTGAGAAAAGTACAGGAATTCCAGACTACCTTCTTTTCACCTTATCCCTTTTCCCCATATTTCCCCCCTGACATTTAATGAATCTCCCAAGGCACCTGAAATCGAGAATTTGGTCACAATTTACTCCTGCTTTACAAAATTCCAATTGATTTCCAAAGAATCCTAAACAGATATATTCACGATGAAAGAAAAGGATACGCTTTTGAACAGATTTATCTTGATGACAGTAATATCTAATAATTTACTAAACGATTAATTCAGTTATTTTGCACATGCAAAAATGCTGGAATGCAGGAAAAATGAAAAAATATTTACGGAAAATAGAAAAATAATCTTCCAAATGAAATTAATATGGATAATATATTCAACAAAATGTTTAGATCTTTGAATCCCGAACATTTTAAGTGGGAATGTTGCTCTTTCAACAAAATAGCCCATGCAGAAATTTCAGCGTGGCGTCGGCCGGGCCCGCATCTGGCAAAATGTGGCCCCAGTTGGGCAATCCTGCTAGCGCCAGATCCGAAATGGAACGCCCAACCCGATCGGGGCCAGACTGGCACGTCCATAAGGATGACCCGCTCTGTCCCCTAGCAGATCCCTCCCTAATTTTATTCTCCCAGCCATATTATATGAAAACCTGGAAAGTGAGGTTATAGTTCTGGAAATGCTAAAGCGGTTGTATATTTTTTCAATACACTTAAGTTGTCAATAAAAATTCACTCAACTCTTTTCATGATAAAACAATACGACAATACGCATCAAGACAAGAATCCGTTCAAGTTGTTTCGATCAAAACCTTAAGTAAATCTGAAGGACTAAACGAGGGATTGTAATCCGTTCACGAGCACTTCACATTTATTTTTAACACTTCGTCAACACGGTGTTTCTTTGAAACTTATTTCCGATAATCTGGTTATGCTCAAGGAAATAACTTCCATAATTAACTAAGGTACATTAATGCAAATCTTCCAAATCGCTCCGCGTGGCTTTACTACGTGTTCTCTTTCTCAAGTTGCCTTTTCTGCAAAACAGTTGACTGATTCGATTGGAGACATTCGAGATAAGCACGGTAAATTTAAACATGAACAGATACAATAGATAAAAATACCAGTTTCATAATCGAATTTTTCATATATGAATCAAATGTGAATATTTTCATTAGAATTTAAAAATTATTTGAATTACCTTAACGGTTTCGTTTGTTGTCTTCATTTCTTAACATTGTGAATCAATTCGGTAATACTTAAGAAACATGGCTTTTCCAAATTTCCTCATTTTATTTTCAATTTTATTTTAATACCTCAAATTAATAATAGAAAACATGAAACAGTAGCGGTAAGCGAGATAATGAAGTTTTCTTCAATATTTTTTCGTTTTTTTCGTTTTCAAGGGCTGTCTTAAACTTGGAAAAGTGGTCGGGCAGAGATGTGTTACATGTAAAAAATGACTTTATATAATAAATCACATATACGAAAAAATAATTTTCTGACCGTCCCGTCGAATTCAGGTTTTATTGATATTTTCAAGTAATTACAAAAAAGATTATAAAAATGTTTAAACCCAATATTACTCAGCATAACGATTACTTATAACAGTAAAAAATTCTTCCATCTAAATTATATAAAGTTTGTTTTAGATTTTTCGATTTCGTTAATAATATGGATTATAAAAAAGGAACGAAGAACGAAGATGGAAGAAATTTGAATTATTCGAAAATCGTTATTTAGTACCGTACGAAATGCGAATGGGAAAGAACCTTCGGCTTTTATAATATATTACAAAAAAGATGGCGCTGAAATTAATAACAGGCGGGATCGCCCCGATGTGGTTCCGACACGAACCACGGGAATAGCCATGCTACAGCCACATATGGCAAACCCGATCAGGGCCACATCGGAAATCTAGACCAAGTTGGGCAATTTCTGCACAGGAGATTGCTTTCCAACTAGATAGTTCAACTCTCGACCTGTGAACTTTTATTTTTGGATATTTGACTTTTAAAATAATATCGAGGATGATTAACTATTGGAGACTTATATTGCCCTTTGTAACACATTTTGAGGGACCAAAAAGACAGCTCAATTTCGTTAACCAGCTATTTTGAAAGGGAAATCAAAGAGAAATCAAATTTGGACAATTCTTTTGGACTTTTTTTTCCAAGACTCAAAAATTGTAAGTTCGGCTTCTTGTAGTAGGTAAAAATTAAGAAAATGTACCCTCATGATTTTTTTGGAAAAACAAAATTGTCTAAGTTGTGACATTTCCAGAATTCAAAAATATAAAGGAAAATGAGAAGTTTTAGCCAAAAAACGCAAGATATGAAAAAAAGTTTAAAGAAAAAATGTTTAACTTTGAGAGCCCTCCACGATGATATTTACAACTTTTCGCGTTTTTTCGAAATATCAAAAATTCAAGTTTTTTATATTAGAAAGATTCTACTATTCACTTAAAAATTCGTCTTTTTTATTTATATTCAACAGTTAATTATTCGAAACCAGAACAGTTTTTGGTTTCTTATATTCACATCATAATGGAAAGGTATTGGTTTTATGTGAAAATTTTCTTTCGCGGAATTTATTTATCTCAATAATTTTTTTCGATAAAATTAAAACTGGCAGAATTATGGTATTCTCAAAATTCAAAAATATGGAAGAAAATGAGAATTTTCAGCCAAATAACGTAAGATTGAGAAGAAACTGAAGGTCAAGTTTGTTAGCCAGCTACTTTGGATGAAAATTCGAAAAGTTGGAGCATTTTGGAAATTTTTAAGACCATTTTTTTTCAAGCCTCAAAAATCTTAGGTACGGCTTCCCGTAGTTGGTAATAAGTAAAAAAATTTATCCTAATGATTTTTTCTTACGGAAAAAAAAATTTCAGATTTTCAAAATTTAAAAATATAAACAAAAATGAGGGTGTTTAGCCAAACAACGCAAGATATCTGTGAACTCGATAACCTTGAAAAGAATGATCATATATTCGATCGTGTTTTGGCACCCATTTTGAGGGACCAAAAAGACAAGTCGAGTTCGTTCAGCAGCTATTCTGAATGAAAAATCAAAGAGGGGGGGGGGGGCATTTTGAAAATTTTGTTGGAATTTTTTCCCTGAGGACCAAAAATTGTAAGTACGGCTTCTTGTAGTAGGTAAAAAGTGAAACAGTTTATCCTCATGATTTTTTTGAAAAAACTAAATTTTCAGAGTTGGGACATTTCCAAAATTCAAAAATATAAAGGAAAATGAGATTTTTTAGCCAAAAAGACGCAAGATGTGTAAAAAAGTTTGAAGAAAAAAATGTTTCCTTTTGGGAGCCCTCCAGGATGATCTTTACAGCTTTTCGAGTTCTCTCGAAAAATCGAAAATTCAAATTTTGGAAGATATAAATGAACTAATCTTGTCCACCAAAAATAGATCTACAAATTTGGTCAGATTAACTTTTTAATAGAAAAGGTAGTTTTTGCTTTATATATAAAAAACCAAAAATCGAATTCATTTCAAAAAGGAAGAATAACTATGGGAATGAAGTAGTAAAATTGTTGAAAAAATGACTAATTTTAACACAGGAGATTGATAGAGAAAAGTTACTCACCCGAAAAATATCTGTAAATTCGTTAGAATTTTTCCTAATGGAAATGTAGTTTTTGTTTCAATTACTAAAAATTAAATTAAAAATTAGAAAATTGAATTTCTTGAAAAACTACACAAAGTGTGAAAAAAATTAGGCAACAAAAGTTCTCTACGCGCGACGAGAATGTGCCCGCGCAGCGAGCAGATTTTTTTCTAATAAAAATGTGGAATTTGGACCACAATAGACAAGCTTCTTTCAAAACAGTTTCTCTCGTAATGAAAAAATATTATTCTTCAAGAAAACTTTATGTTTATATGGATGATTTAAATTTCGATAAAATCATAAAATTTTTAAAGAAACAGATGGATTCTTAACCAAAATTTTAATTTTTAACCCGTTGCATTTTCAAAAAAATTATGATTGTTCGACCCATAAGAGCCTTCAAAAAATATGATTTATTAACAAAATACATAAATTGCAAACAGAATGGATCAATTGATAGCTAAAAAATTTCAATTTCCTACATAAGAAAGGAATGTTTTAATGAAACAATGCAACAATGAACCACGTACACCAATTTTCAACCACAAGTATTTTTTATTCAATAAGATTAATAAAATTCTAAAATCGAAACGATTTTCGACTGTAGATAAGGTATTAAGAAAATAGTTTTGGTTCCAACAAAGAAGTGGATTTGTCTACAAAGGAAGATTATTCCCTAATCATACAATAATTTGTTAATATGCCATTTATGAAAAGACTCAGTTTTTTTAAAAATTACAGCTGACTCTTGAATGAAAAAAAACGGCATAGAAATATCCTGAATCAAAGCGGATTAATGCCCAACCAAAGAGTTATTTACACAGAAAATCAAATTCATAATGAGAAAAAGTTCGCATAAAAAAGAAACAAATTTTTAACAAAACTGTTTATTTCCATACCAGCCAATAGATCCCCAAATGAACAAAAAAAGATTCAAACAAAATACTTTAATGCTTTATCAGAATAGGTTAATTTTCAACCGAAGAGCTGCATTTCAGACAAAAAGGAATCATTTTTAGCCATTATGTTAGCATTCTACTAAAAAGTGATGTGCCGATGAGAAGTTATAAGAAAAATAAAAAAATTTTCATAAAAGAAAAAGAATAATTTTCGATTTTTAATATCCATCCTGATACTAAAGTAATATTTTTCGAGGAAAAAGTTAATTTTTTGGCAAATATTCAAATCAAATAGATAGTCTTTAATCAGGGACAATTTGATAAGGATTACTTACCAGTAATCCTATCATGAATCTATTTTGATACATGATGTCTTTTTCAATAATTTTCTATATTTTTTTATTTCCTGATTACTATCTGAATTTGAAAGAACGAACATAGGGAAGAATAAATTATTTGATTGAATTTCTTCTTCTTATTTATGTGCACACAGTGCACCTTTTTTAAAATATTGTTTTGAAAAATTTACTTGTTCTTTTTTGTAATTTCAAAGACAAAAAATTAATAGAAAACATAAATTCTAAACTATTTAGAATAATTGTTTTCCGTTCTCAATAAAATATAAAATAAATAAATAATAAATGTGGAGGGAAAAAAAATAGAATAACTAATTTTCAAATATTCTTTTCAAAGTAATTTTCTATTTTTACCATTTTTGCAATAATTTGTTACAGAATATAACATTTTAGTTTGATTTCATAAGCACTTTGTGTTTCAACATATTATTCTTGGTTCAGGAAATAAAAAAAGTATATCTAGAAGAATAAGTAAATTTATTGCCGTATGAGAGAATTCAAAAATAACAAGCTTACTGCTCCGTTGTTTGCGTATTTATATGTTTATGTTTTTCAGATAGTTGAATAAACTTTTGGTGCTATTTTTTAATAATTTTCGAGAATAATTTTACTTCGAATTCGTTTGAATAAATCTCAAGGAAGGCATCAACGCTCTGAACCTCAATTGAATAGGCATCACGATTTAATTCCTTGATATTTTGGAAATATCATTCATTCACGAAATATATGAATTTTCAACCAAATTGAGGGATATTATGCTGGAGAACATCGATTTTCTACAAGGAAATAATATAGTTCAACGAAATAGTTTAACAATATTAACCAAATACTTCCAATTTTACATAAGAAAGATATATCTGCAACAAGATGTTCAAATTCCTGATATCAAAAAACAAATTTACAAACAAATACTCGAATTTTTAACAGAAATCCATAAGTCTTTAACCAAAATTAGAATAGTTCAATTTTCGGTACAAAAAATGACTTCTCAACTGAAAAAGGAAAACGAATTTCGAACTGGAAAAATTAGTGAAGAACTGAAATTTACAATTGAACCGCCGCATCGTATAAGGGGGTATAAAATTATTTTCGAGCTTTTTGTTGGCCCCTGACCCACTTTTTTTGAAAAATTAAAATTTTGAGTTTTGAAACCTATATCCTTATAGGAAATTCAATTGCGCATCTTTTTTCCCTTTTGCAAAAAGTTGTTATTTTTATCACTATATACGAATACGCTTCTCACAGAATACAGTCAATAATTATACAAAAATATCAAATTCATAACATAGGATAAATAAATATTATAAAGTTGGAAAATTAAAACGTGTATTTGTAAACAATATTAAGGTAGTTATAAATCAAATATTATTAAGGTATACATAATTATTCATGTATTTCAATTATGTAGAAAGATAATTGTATATTTATTTCAGATAATTATACATACATTGGCGAAATTCGAGAATTCTTTCAAAGAATTTTGCTCGCTTTTGCTGCTCCAACTGAAAGAGTTTCAACTAAAGTAGTTACATTTTTCAATAGATACATTAATTTTTACTTAGAGATAAATTGTAAACCAAAGAGTTCAATTTTTAACTACAACTATAGAATTTTTAAGTCAAAAGAGTCGAACTTCTCATCTTAAAATAAAAAAAGGGACTTCCAAATTTTTTAAAGTTCACGTTCCATATCGTGTTTCTGTTTATTATTCAACTTGAGTCAACTGAAAAAATTCCACAGAGCAACGAATTTGCAAAAAAATTTCCTTAAAATGGAAAAAAAATAAAAATACTTTCTCTTCAAAAGCATGGATATATATTAAAGAATTTTCAAAATCAGATTAAGGAACGTAACATTGTTCAAATCAAATGATGAGGACTCTCAAATTCATAAAAATAAAATTGTCTTCTCTCGTATTTTTTCACCATTGGGCACAGTAAAAACTTGAGCTTTTCAGGAGCAAGTTGCATATCCTAACTTGCATCCAAATACAACGCACTTATATCCCATTGATAGCGTTGATTTAAAAGAACCTCGAGGAATTTAACGTATCAAAACATTGAGTTTTTATTTCCAATTACAGGAATAACGGATACTTCCATTGATGTACCTACTTAAAAAATCAAACATAACACTGCTGACACTTTTCCCATGTATTTCACAAACTGTCGGGCTAAACGTGCAGCCAGCGCCTCCACTCGGATTCGGTTCACATTTCAGTCACTTTTAGTTTCAACTGTCATCTGCCAATTTACTTATTTGCACAATTCTTCTAGAATACTTGTTTACCTTGCAAACAAGCATCATAATTTTTAACCTTCCGTGATCTTACAATAATGGCATGAAAATCTATAAAATTTATATTTTTGATCTATTCATGCTCGCTGATCACAAATATTAATTCTAAAAAATCCAATATTTCATTGAGTGCGAACGTTTTGTCAGTTGAAATTTTTGCAAAATCATTTTTCTTTAAATAATCATCTTTGAAAAAAAATAATTTTAACAGGTAATTAAATTTATTTTGTCCCACGCGAAATTTTTGTTGAGTATTTTTCGTGTTTTGCAAAAAAACAGAATAATTTTTAAGCACTCGATATTTGCTCCATAATTCTTTTTTCGTTACTTTTTACGTTTGCTGTTACCAAACATCAAATCGAAATAAGTAAAATATATCCATTCAAAGTAAAAAATTTTCGAATATATTTTTTAACAAACGTGGATAATAAGTAAATTTTAGAAGCTAATACACACAGTACTATATAAACATACATAAACTGCATTCAGATATTATAATGAACCTGCGTATTCCGTGACTGCAATACCGAACTATTTATTGAATTTTTAGGTTATTGGAAATATTTTAAATAGTATCACAGCATACTTGGATGGTTTTCACTTTAAAAATAGACTGCATTTGTGAAAACTTTGCAATATTGTGAAACTTAGAGTTTTGAATTTTTCGAAATAGCCGAAAATGAATTTTTTCAATCTTCAATTGCTCATAGCTATTAATCTGTAAGTTTTCTGTACATAAATCACCTTCTATTTTTTTCTTATTTTAGAAAATATTTTCAAGAAAGATTGGTTACAAATCATACAAAAAAAATTTTGAAATAAATTGTTTGAAAAAATTGTTTATAATAATTAGCACTATAATATATTATTTAAAAATCTTAAGCAGATGTTTTTTCATGATATTCTATGAAATTATATTTTGGTATGAAGCAAATTAATATTTATTCAGCGATTTTTAAATCGGTAATTTATAATTTAAGGAGATTTTGATAAATTAATTATGTTCAGGCAAAAGTTGGCACCCGTTTTCAAGTTTTTAGGTACTAAGGAATATTATTTATCACTTTCATTAAAAATATGCATGGAATGTTGCCGTTTGCTATAACTCTTCTCTAAAATAACTTTCATTTTTTAAAGAAAACTTATGCAATTTCCATGATTTTCCTATTGATTTATTGAAAAATGAAAACATAATCAAGAATTTATATAACAGTATGTACAAAGTACTTACTTTCCTGAGTCGAATCCATTTTTTGGAATAACCACAGATGCAGAAGGCTTGGGTGTATGCTGCTTCGAAGGTTACGCACGGTTAATAATCAAATATCAATAAAAGGCATAGCCTAACTGTGTGTTCCCTTATCAAATCTCTAATGCTGCATGTGCATAAAAATGGAACAGGGATTTCGATTTTCGTAAATTCATACCTTTATTCATCAAAATATAGTAAAGGAAAGACCGATCTAAAAACTTTTTTTTTCTCACTTTGTCCCTATCTTCCATGTACAAGGCACCACTGTGCGGCGGTTCAATTAATACTTGAGATGCCTTCAAGAAAAGATAATTTCCAATAAATAAGACGATTTTTCGCAAAAAATACTAAATATTCAGTGTTGAACATGTATTTTCTACCAAATAGTGGAATTCATGTACTGAAAAAGACGCATTTTCATTAAAATACGATATTTTCGAAAGAATTGGTGAATTGCAAGAAAAAAATAATATTTAACAAGAAGCATTTGCCTGTCTAACCAAAAAAGATCAATTTTTGACCAACGAGACCATCTTGCTACACAGAAAATACATGGATTATACACCAAACTAAGGAATTCTCAACTAATAAGTTATAAGGGAGGAATTGAGGCCTTATACCTCAACTGAATAGAAATCTCCATAATATATCATATGATTGAGATAAAATAATTAATTTACGTTGAAAAATAATCGTAACCAATTCATATCTATCACAAATTTATCCCTTGATCACTCATTCTTATATTTTTAAACCCTCTCGAGTTATCTTCAATTTGAAAAAAATATGTATTTCAAGCGGTTCGTATCGTATTTGTATTGTAATTTATTCTCTCCCCTTCTACGGGTTTGAGGGCCTCCGTTCCTTTTACAATAGTTTACATAAGTGCCTTAAACTACTTACTCTAGCTTAAGTATAACGCTTAACAACTAATTTTTCGGCTGTTTGCTACTATTTACATCGCTTCTAAGTTCGCGTGATAGAGCTTCCAGGACTTCCGTTTCCTCTGACCTTCTCTCAATTTCATAGATTTCTCGACTTTTTTACTTTGTTACTCCCACGTCTTTTCAAACGGACAAACCCTTGGCTTTTTCTTCCCTTAGTTCTTCCAGTCTCCTCATCCATTCTACTCCCTGATCACTTTCATCCAATATCATCAGGTATTCTGGTTCACCCACCCATTATACATCTTATACCACCTATTGTACTGTGATTCCATGATTTTGATCCACGTTTCTTTCCCGTGTCTTATCATCATCTCAAGTTCCATTTCCTGCCATTCTACATAACCTTCTTGGGAACCACATTCTTGTCTCATTTGCTGTCTCTCTCCTTCCCATTTCGAGCTTTTTGTATTGCATCTCTCTTCTCTAGACCAAACCTCCTTTAAGCATGCTTGAGCGATTTTGCTTCCCTCTCCCTCTTCAGCTTCTTTTCAAACTTCCATGCTCTCTTCACTTGCCGAACTACCATTTTCTCTCCACCCAGTTCTCCCTTCAACATATACCCTGGGGAACTCCAACTTACCCCCATAACCCACCTCAAAAATCTTTCGTGAAGACTTTCCACCCTTTTTTGCTCCTTCTATCCCCAAACTTCTACTTCATAGCACACGACTGCCCACACTAACTCATCGAAAATCCATATTCTCATCCTCTAATCATCCCTAAACCTTCTTTTCCCTATACCTCATACTTGTCCCATTATTTTACTTGCGCACTCCATTTTTTTTCTTACTTGCAACTCGTTATCTCCCCCTGATTCGAACCAAAACCCTAAATAACAGAATTACTCCACTCGTTCTATTGTTTCTCTGTTAAACTTCCACTTGTAATCTATTTGCTTTCTTCTGTTCCTGAAGCACATTATCTTTGTCTTGCTTACGTTCACTGTTAAATCTATTCCCGCTACGTACTCTTCCAACACTCGCAACATCAAATTCAACCCTCTTTCGACCTCTGCCAGCGGTTCGTAAATTTTGGTGGTTTAAAAAATTTCATTCCCTGAAATGCTAAACATTTTGGCAACGCCTCCATAGAGATATTACTAATAGAGTGGACAAACCCCACCGACAAACAAGCCGCAAGAAGGAGACAGACGATCACAGTACCCATTGCAGATCATTTCTGTGAACGATCCTCATACTGAAAACATTATCCACGTGCATTAAATGTTCATTTTCTTCGTGTCAAATGACCAAGACTCGCCATTGGCGCACTGTTAGACCAATCTTGGAATGTTTACGCCTAACGCCTGTGTAAAATTGGCCAAAGCTGAATTCCTTACTGAGCGATCGCTTTATCTTCATTGTTTTTTTTTTAGTTTCCTGTTCGATATGTTCACCCCACTCTTCAGCGATTGGTTTGAAGAATCTCTCACTACTCTTAAGTGTCGAAATTTGATATGTTCGCTGAACCCCTACCCACGTTCTATGGTCACATGATTTATGGACGCCCCCATAGCCTATGCTGGATCATGGAAGGGAGATTCGGTATATAAGCCGCGAGCGAAGCATTAGAGCTTCCTGGTATATAGTGAGCAATGACTAATTAACAAAATGGATCTTAAGATTTTTGTTCTGTTAGTTCTTCTGTGTTCAACTCTTTTCTTTGAGGAAGGTGACGGAGGTCTTCACACCTGCCCTTCATGGGCTGTACCCATTAATTGTCCATGTTACACCACTGATAACTGTTGCAATGGTCGTTGCCGTAAGTTAAGGAAATATTATTTATCGATGATCAGAGAGCGGACAGACCTAGTCTGAACTTGCGCACTGAGCTTTTTTTTTGGTGATTTTTTTTTCTTTTTTTTCTGTTAAAGGTGCCAGACTTTGTCAAAGGCTTGCTTACAATCCAGAAGAAGCATGGATGTGTGCATGCCCTTGTTAAGGTTTTCCGCAATGTACTCAGAGACTCGAAAAAGTTGATGAGCTGTTCCATAACAATTGCGAAAACCGTGCTGGAAGTCAGGAAGAAAATCGTTTTGCCAAACAAAGTCATCAAAACGAGAAAGAATATTTTCGGCTATATTACGGAGAGTACGGAGAAGACTGATAGTTCGGAAGCTGGATGCTAAGCTAAGAGCTTTGTCTGGTTTTGGAAGAAAAATTACAATGGCTTCTTTCCAGGCTGAGGGAAAGTATTGTAATCGCCTAATTGTGTATGCAATGTTGCATATGGCCACGATGTGCTTGCGAGGAAGTGTTTACAAAACATTGTTGCTGCCGGAGTCATTTCCGGGAGCTATGCGTTTTCTCAAGGCACGGATTGTGCTGTAGACTTCTTTAGGAGCGGTAGGAATAAAGTCCGTGTCTGTGACAGAGAAATCTTGAGCGGTCCTTGAGACATAATCGTGAAATTCAGTAAATTTGTAGTGGCAAGGAAAGGGGGAGCATTGACCTTCAAGAGAATCTGCGAAAATCTTTGCTCTTTCCTCGTCAAGAGAGAATGATTGACCATCTTTAGCAAAAGGAGGAAGGTAAGATCTCCTATAACGGAGGGTTTGATGACTTTCCAGCATCTTTTGGGGTACAATTGAGCTTCGGCTATATAGGAGTCGGAAGATGATGTGTCAACAGAATAGAAGGCATTTTTCAGTTGTCCCTGAAGGGAGTTGAGGCGCTGTCACCGTTAAGGATTCCGGTAGGTTTTTCTTACGAATAAGAATGCGGGTGGCAGGTAAAAGTTTTGGTTTGCGAGCAGAAGTGCAGCTTGTTGAGGTGGCGAGTTGGACAGAGTTTTGGATGTCTTTCGTCGGGGCTTCAACAGCTGCATCCAGATCAGAAGTGGATTGGATTTGGCAGCATTCAAGAGCGGAAGATTAGGAGAGCCCGACAACACCAGGAGTACTAGGTTGTGGTCAGAACTGAGATCTGAAAGAGATCGGGGGTCACAGTCTTTGTTAGGGAGATGTCGAGGATGTCAGGCTGATGATTAGAAGAGATAGGGAAATGGTTGCGTTCTGATGGAGCCTCAATGGTTAGGTTATGTCGAGTTACGGTTTTGAGGAGAGCATTACCTTTTGTGTTATTTTCCAGACAACTCCAGGTCTTGTGTTTTGCGTTAATATCACCAGCAACCAGAGTAGGGTAATTTCGACTCCAACTACTTCGCATAGAGAAAAGTTTGTTCTGATGGCTGAGTGGCGGAGAGTATTTCGTACATGAAGCGCCACACCACCACCTTTAGTAGTGAGACAATCTTTCCTGTAGTTGGAAAAATCTGAGATATAGAGTTTCTTATCGGAATTGAGATGATTCTCGGTAATGCAGACAACGTCAATTGATTCGTCGCTGAGAAGTAGACACAGTTCTAGTCGCGTAGGAACCGAGATGCCGTTAGTATTCCAGGCCAGAATAGAAAGTTCATTCTTATGAGCGCTAAAGGGTTGGCTGTTGAAAGGCCGCAGCGAAGGTGGAGAGGAAGTCCCGAAAAAGCTGCGGAAGTTGCGGATTCCATAGCGGATCGGAGGATTGATTTGGACTCTGGGAGGAGGACGAGCTGAGATCACGTAAGCGAAGGAGCGCTGGGAGGTAACGGGTTTGGATGCAGTACGGGATTTAGGAAGAGGACAAGGGTTTGCAGTGAGTTTGGGATTAGGAGTATGGCGAGTTGAGATCGACTTAGTAAGTTTCAGAGGGAGCTTCGAGCACCCACGGAAGGTGACCCAGTGAGGTCCTTTACAATTGGTACAAGATAAAGTAGCATCTTTTTGGTTGCGAATGGTGCAAGCAGCAGTGGCGTGGCCACGTGCGCAGAAGGCGCAAGACCAGGAAGCATGTCAGTAAGTTGCCGTGTGAAAAAATTTGAGGCAGCGACGCCATTGAGGGATGAGGTTAGATTTCCTCTTGATTTCAACTTGAACGCTGAGCCCAGCAACATGCTTAATGTCGAATATGGACTTCTCTGAAGGAGGAGAGGGGTGCAAGTGGACGGCGAGTTCATGTGATGAACTCGCTTGACGGAAGGAATTTTTCTCTGAAGTTCTTCAAGGATGGATTCTCCAGACAAGGATTTGATTGCATCTCTAATAACGACGACAAGGTCTCTGTCTTTTGCGATTTTGTGTGATTGCGTGGAAGCTGTCAACAGTTAGGAGGTATGGACGACTACAGCGTCAGAAGTGTTTTTGGCAGATCGGATGGGGATATCTGCTTTTAGAAGGCCCGAATGGATTCTCGGCCATAGATTCTTACGTAGGATGCGGATAGACGGAGTACTCCGTTTTTTTGTATCGGGTTATTCTTCGTCCGATAAGCACGGAGAGAAAAGCTTATCGTCGGATGGAGGGAAAGAAGCCGGTTTGGCTGGACTAGAAATGTGTTTCCGCATGGAGGACTTCGGTTTCACCGAATGAATTCTGAAGTATCTTCAGGAGAGCAGTCCGAGTCAGATTGGGGAAGAAGAATATCCATGGCTTCCGAACTATTGTTTATGATAGTGAGGATGACATATTGAGACGAAAGTCTCGAGACGAATGCTGCCTCATAGGACTTGATTATTTTCCGGAGATCGGAAACTAATGTGCTAATTTCGGCGACGGAAAGACTGCTGGTGTTTTGGCAGTAAAAGTGGAAGAAGAAGGTGGAACAGGGGATGAACCTTCATCCGATGAAGGTCAGACGTGTTGTTTGAAGAAAGTTTGCCCTAAAAAGGGCAGGTGATTTTACGAAATATCTTTGAAGCAGTGCAGTCAGTTTACTTCGTTGCGCCTGGTACACCAGAATCTATCAATGTAACATTGGCAACGACCGGTGACTATGCTCGATTCACCTAATCCCTTTCTGCGGAGAACGGCCGGCGTCACATAAAGTAAGTGGTGGAAGAGACCGCGCACGCCAGGCAAATATGGAGTCGTGTGCGGAGCACCCAAGCTCTTCCACAACTTTTCCCATGCGACGGTTCTCCATAGCAAAGAAACCGAGCCTGAGCTCGGTTCGCAAATTCGGACTCGGCCCGTCCGCTCTCTTTTGATCATATAATATAAGTGTTTCACATTCAGTCACTTAAGCCTATGAGATGCAAACAAAATCTGGTATATCAGTGTTTATTTAATGATTCTTAGTGCCGCTTATGCTAGACGTGTAAATGATATTCAGAACTACCATCATTCAATAATGAAACATGTTTTTACTTTCAGCTGCTGATTTCAAGTGCCATCCAACATAGATGATTAGTACGCCGCACGTTTGCGGAGAGTTAATTTCAATTTGACACTCATCACATTTTTTCTGTTTTTTATTCCAGTGAGCAGCTTACAGATGATGGCTTTTCACATAATTTGGGATGTAAAATTTGAATTTTTTCGGGAGTTGAAATTTTCTCAATTCTATAAATTTAATTTATAATTTCCTGCCGTGGAAGAGTACGCAGAACATTATTAGTCAAATCTAAAAATGGACAAAATCTCAATTCTTGGGAAAAATAAAATTGTACATCCAAAACTATGTGAAAAGCCCTCATCTGTGAGCTACTCACTGTAATAAAAAACAGAAAAAAATTGAGTGTCAAATTTCTATCCATTTATAAAAGATCTTACCAGTGAAGTATGTAGTTGAATCTTCATCTAAAAAGAATTAAATTTGAAACTAAACAGTTGCATTCGTATTCATTTATGTTAATGTGGATCTCTGCCCCATCGAGATCATAAAATCGTCCACACGGAAGAGACTAAATATTCACGAGGAAAGGAATTTCGATTGGAATAATAATATTCAGGTTCACGGTAGTCTAGAGAAAGGCAGATGGGAGCTGCACCATTCACCTGAACTAGGAACTTTTTTTCTTCACATTCAACTATTACTTATTTTCATTGATACTGAATTCCATGATGTGGGCTAGAAAAGGAACAGGAGAAGTTTTGCGTCATAAGCATGATTCGTCTGCTGTAGAGGACATCACCGAAAACCCTCGAATCCTTTCAAGTCTGCTCTGGGGAAAGAAAACTCAGTCGTGAATAAAAACTACTTTTCTAAAGTAGCTCTAGGAATCAACTGATTTTGAGTTAGGCAGATTGGAAGCTTCATGCTCGATCATTCCCCAAAATGCACCCTGGGATTTCGTCCTTCAGAAGTGTCTGGTTCAATTTGCAAGAAATCAGATAGTTAGAAAAAGTGAAGTAGTGCGAGGGAGGAGATGGCAACTAGTTTCCAAGTTTCCGTATCTGGGTCCTAAGGTCCGTTTCATATTAAGGAATATGAAATTTTGAATTTAAGTTCTTCTTAGTTACAAAAACAACGGTTATTCTGGTTTATTTTCGTAGAATCAATCCTTGGTTCAGTCAGAAAATGATGTACATGTATTCTTGGCGCAGATGCGACTGGGTAGTTTGAATTAAGAATGGTAATGGTGAAAAAGTATGGGATTCGAACAAAGTTAAAGACTGTATGATGGATTTCTTTTAGGAGCTGTATGAGAGTTTGAGCCACGGAGCATAACAACAGTGACACAGACAAGGATACGTTAGACAATTCCGATGTATGTGGCAGAAAAAGAATCGATATTGACAACATTATAATTTTTCTCGTCAAAAGCTAATATTGGGTTAGTTCAAACGGTGTTTTATCACTAGCTAGGAACTAAGTGCAGTGCTTTACAATCCCTTACAATGCGACAGCTGTTCAATCAAACCGCTTTTTGAGCCACTGTTAGAACCTTATTGACTCCTAGACTTTTGAGATGCTCAGTGCATCTTCAGTGTACATTACCTGTAGTTGATATCACTATAGGATGAATGGTTGCGTGCCAAACATTGCTCTCCATTCGACGAATCTGGTCGACACTTTCACCGATTTCGAAATAACAGCATCTAAATGGCTTCTATTATTTTTACCCCACACGCCTGACCAGTAATCAGCCATGTCATCCATTTCAGGATCTTCGGTGTTCAGCTGCAGGTTCTCCTCTTTACTGAGTACATAATGGAACTTTCTCTCATCTGCCTGGAAGGTGCGATTTTGCTGCTTCTTCGCATCACTCTTATTCTATCGACGAGGTCTAGCAGTGTGAACATCAAGTCTCTGCCGTTTAAAGCCTATCATCTCATCTAGCGACGTTGTTGTCAATGTTTTGATGTTCTGAGGGTAGATGATAATATTTACATGGTGAATCAGCTTTCTGGTTCTATTGTCTTTCTTGTACTAGATCAATGGGTCCAATTTGCTTCTTACTTTGCTGATATCCACATCCAACCTGATCTTCCATGGTGCATCGTGTTGCCTCCTTGGGGCAAATACTGCATATGTAGGCCCTATTTTTTGGCCTAAAGTTCTTACGACTGCCACAGCCGTACAATAAACAAGAGTTTGCACCTGTAGCGTTATTGTTCTCACATTCACGTGCAAAGGCAGAACCTTGTTCTTTAGGTGCCATATCGTTGCATGCAGATCCCTTTCGTTTAACATCTTCGTCAGAGGATGCCTTTTCATTGATTCTAAATTCCTGAACATCGATAAAGCTCGACCAAAATTCGTTTAGAAGTTCAAATCATTCTTCACCTAGATGTCCGAATGTGGTTCTAGTAGACCAAATTTATCGATCTGGGTAGGGAAGAGAGAGTTACACGTACCCGAGAGGAAACTATAAAAAGAATCATAAGAGAGAGGCAAAATGACCATTACACACTCGTTCATCATCTTTTCGGTAAAGGCACGATTATCAAATTGTTCACCAACTTGAACGCTGAATTTTTCGCAAAACAACAAATTCCGAACCGTCTAAAAAATATTTTGACGTGAGGAGCATCTGTTGGAATGTTAGCTGGCGTCGGATTTGTAAAATGTGAGAATGAAGTCTTTTAAAGATGTTAACAGTTGATGAAAAAAAGTGCGAAGAACGAAAGACTATAGACCAGCGGAACGCAGTCCTTACCACCTGCAGTCTGCGTATAGCTCGGCTGCTCCCCCTCCTCTCTCATGCGTGCGCTCACGTCGACTATGTCACTTACTGATACGGCGTTCGCTTGTACCGGAAACAGTTCTATTTATCCGGCGAAGCAACTTTCCCATGCGAACGTCCCTATGAATATTCAACATTGGTTCTTCACATCTTTTGCTAATTTTCCTATAATTAAGAGTTTCATAAGAGAGTATCATAATATATAACTTGAATTTCGAAGCATATTTTCATGAAAGAATTGAATTCATTCACATAATTTTTCAGCGTAAATTGATTGTTTTCTGTCAAGCGTATGACGTATGGCTATCTTGAATCCATTTAAGTATAGAACGTGATGCCTTTCTTAAAATTCATTCAGTCCATTCGAAAGTGAAATAATTTCCCTCGAGTATCTTAAAATTCCTGTATTTTGTTGATCATTCCCTTTTCCGAAGGATTAGCCAATGGCTATGCCACGTTTGAAGAACCAGTTCTCTTCCAATACAATCAATTTTATTTCTTCAACATTTACCAATTTCGATTCTTCAGCATTTTACCCCGTGAGGGATTATGGCCTAATGGTATCGAAAAATTATTTATTTATTAGTTTAGTTGTTTTTTTCGAAATTTATTGATTCTTCCGACGATGACATATCGATCTACATTTGATGAGAAATAAATTTGTTCCAGAAAATTTGACTGTTCTATTCCATGTAAAAAATTCACGTATGATATTGAAATTCCATATTTTTTCTAGAAGAATAATCTGATTTGTTAGGAATTCTTTTCTCCCGTTGATAACTTAACCATTTCGTTGAATATGCTTCTTTTTGTTGAATTCAGCTAGTAGGGAATTCTTCCTTTTTCAAGTTGAAAAATAGCTTTCCAAGCAAAGAATCAAACTATCATATTTTTGGGTAAAAAAACATAGTAGAATTATTTTTAACAAGCAATTAAAAATAAGTGAAAGTGTTCATTTAGGAATCCTTTCAAACATACAAATGCGAGAAAATGAATAAATTAAGTTCTGATGTCTAACGAAAAACTAAAGTTATCTCATAATATGTACTTTTGCATCTCCTATGCTAATAATAATGTGCTAGTACACGCAGCGCACACGAAAGGAAAGTAACATTAGGAATTTTGTAACAAATTATTGTGGAGGTGTTTAAATGAGGAGAGTTTATCGAAAATTATATCTTGAAATTATTGATTATAAAGGTAATTTACCACTTGAAAGAGATGAAAATTGAATTATACTGAACAAAACTTTTTTCGAATTTCCATCTCCCTTTTTTCAAGGCAATTTCCTTTTTCCTCAATTCTCAGATTGATTGTGGAATAACTCACTGAACCCTTTTGAAGTCGATAATTCAAATTGATATCTACAACTCCTTGAAAATAAATATAAAGCCAAGAATCCTGCGAAGAAATTTGAACGAACACAAATTTTCTTTGTTTGTCTAAATTCGATCGTTGGATTCTTGGTTACCTACATAGTTTCCAGGAGTTGCAGATATTAAAAATTTAAGTTGAAATTGTAAGTATTCTTCGTTCGAGTTCTGGAGAGGCGAAATGTGGCCAAAAGAGTGTAAGACAGGGCTGGTAGTACCGTTGATTAGGAAAGGAGATGGAAATACGATAGAGGCGTATAGGGTTTCTGGATGGATAGGGGGTTAAGGCGGGGGTACTTGCTCAGCCCGACGCTTTTCGCGATCTTAATCGCTGACATGGAGAGGAAGCTAGAGGAGGGAGTGGTTGGGGGAGTAAGGTTAGGGGGGGGGGGTACAATTCGGTCACTTGCGTATGCGGAAGGCATAGTGTTGCTGGCAAAAAGTAAGGAGGCATCAAAAAGATAATAGAGAGGTTGGAAAGGTACCTGGGAAGGTGGAAGAGTTTGTGTACCTGGGTTTCCTATTTTGGAGGAATGGAGGAGTGGATGGTCACATAAAGAAGAGAGAAAGGAGACCAAATGTTATAATGATGCAGATGTGGAAATTGGAAAAAAAGGTGTTTGCAGATAGCTTCGAAAGAAGAATGAACCTGTTTGACTCCCTTGTGATTAGCGTGCTACTGTATCGAGTAGAGGTTCAGGGATGAAAGGAAAGCGAGGAAAAAAATAGGTTTCAGGGAAGATATATCAGATGGACATGAGTGTTGGATAAAAGTTGTCTTAGTTATATTGTGAGGAGGAGACAGGAAGAAATAGTTTGGGGATTTTCACATGTAGCCAGGCGTGTTAGTATCAGGAGAAATTCTTGGAAGAAAGGTAAAGTAGTCTGGTGAGAGAGTTTTGGTGAGAAAAGGAGAACAGGAGAGGAGATGGAAAGATGGGGGCTGAAAGAGAGAACGATATTCTCGAAAAAATCGTATGCATGAGGATGAAGTAAGAAGAAGTCATGAGGAGGAAAGAAAGGTGTATACGGTTGTAAGAGGAACGGCATGGAGAGAGGGAGAGAAGGCAGAAGGTAAGAAAGGATAAGGGGGTCAAGGTATAATGAGAAATATGGGCAAATCATGCCAATGGAGAGAGTGCGATATTTGTGTAAATAAAGGAGTGCAAGGAAGCCAGGAGATAATGGCGAGGATGAGGTGTGGGAGAATGGAGGGCTTTGATAGGTTCTGGCTTCCGCAGGAGAAGAAAAGTTGCGAATTGTGTCAATTTTCAAGGCCAATAGGATGTAGAATAAACGTTCATATATCTATCTATAAAATTAACGCAAAAGTACTTAGCAAGTTAACATGAAGAGGATATGAAGAAGGGGAAAGTATACCACATAATCAAACGAGCTACAGAAAATGTATTGAAACCATAGATAGTATTTACATTCCTAATTATCTGGTAAATAGGAACTTGGGATGGAAGAGGAGGGCACTTGTTGCACTGTTCCTAGATTCCAGAGCAGCTTATGATTCCCTGAACAGAAGGATCCTTTGGAAGGTCATAAAAGGAAGTGGAAAAGATTCCAGTTTGATATAAAGGATAAAAGAGATATCTTTGGAGACAAAGATAAGGGTGGAGATTGAGTAAAAGAAAGGCTAGGAGTTCTGGACAGGACGAGGACTTAGGCAAGGGTGTCCGCTTAGTCTTCTACTGTTTAGTGTCCTAATGACCGATTCAGATGAGAGGATGAATAGGAAAAGAAAAGGGGAGAGGATGTTAGCAATAGGCAAACTGTTTTCGCTGGCATACGCAGACGACCTTGTGCTAGTAGCGGATGATGGAAGAAGGATGAATCTGATGGTGAGA
The DNA here is from genome assembly GCA_011762715.2 of Neuroterus valhalla. Lineage (NCBI taxonomy): Eukaryota > Metazoa > Arthropoda > Insecta > Hymenoptera > Cynipidae > Neuroterus > Neuroterus valhalla. The sequence continues at coordinate 31,699 of WSXT02180361.1, read as the reverse complement.
GCGTTCGAAGAGTATGTAAGAGAAAAGTAACTGAGGATAAATGTGACTAAGACTAAGATAATTTGTTTTAGAAACAAAAGATGCAGAGTAGAGTATGAATGGAAATTGAACAGATGTGGTGGAGTTATTGGAGATGTCCTGCTACCTAGGTTTCTGGTTCGAAGCAAGAGGAAGAAACAAGCCACAGGTGAAGAAGATAATGGAATGTGCGAGTAAAGTAATGGGACTAGGGTAGGGTACAGGAAAGAGAAGGTTCAAGGACGATTGAAAGATGAGGGTGTGGATGTTTGACGTGCTAGTATGATGAGTTTTGACTTACGGAGTGAGGATAAGGGACTTGAATGTATATAAGAAGGTAAAAGGTCTGCAAGAGAGATTTTTGAGATAGGTCATAGGGTTGAGCTGGAGAAGTCAAGGTTATATGCTGGGGGAAGAAAGAATAAGAGATAAAATGTTGCTCAGGTAACTGAGAAGATTTTGGAACTTTGAAGAGAAACTGAGAGGGGCGAATAAAAGCGAGATCACACAAGTGTGTATCCTGTAGATTTTGAGAAGAGAGGGAAGGAGTAATGCGAAATGTTTGAAGTGGAAAAGAGAGAGATACAAAAGAAGGCTTGCTTCTAGAATGCAGGGAAGAGGTATAGAATGTTAGTAAGTAGAAGAAATGATAACGGGAAGGCTTAATGAAAGACTTTTCGAAGGAACGTTGCTCTCGTAATTCAAAAATATTATCTTCTAACAAGAAACTTGATGTTCAACTGGATAATTCAAGTTTCCACCAAATTTTTTCAATTTCATTGAAGTAGACGAATTCCCAACAAGAAAAATCAGTTTTCTACTAAACCGATGCGTTTTCAATCAAAAAGGACGAATGATCAACCAAGAGGACCCTCGAAAAGAAGATTCATCATAAAAATACATAAATTTCGAACAGAAAAGATAATTTCTCAGCTAAAAAGTTTCAATTTTTGAAAAAAAAGGATCTTTCAATGAAATAGTTCAACAATCAACCACGAGAATCCCTGATCAATAAAATTCCCCACTAAAAATGGCCAAAATATGAAATGTTGGACACCATGGAATCCTCGAATAATAGCGTATCCAAAGTTTGAATATATTAGAAACTATTAGAATTCGAGGTAACAAAAATAAGAGAGAATACAATTTTTTCATCCAATTTTTTTTCAATTCCGATAAAAGGAAGAAAATTCCTTCTAGTCAAAAAAATATTCAGCGATCAAAATATTCGTGATATGCTTTCCATCTTTTTGAATTTTCATTGGAAAATCGATTTTTCCGTCATTGTTACTTCGAATTCAACAATTGATAGAAAATTTGTATTCAAAATTGTTTCCAAGAATCTACTCCGTTCATAATATTGGGAATTTCCCGATTCAGTAATATTACAAACTGTCAGAAGATTCATTATTCTTTCTTCGAGATTTTTCGAAAGTCGCTTCAAAATCTCATCGCGAAGAAAACTAACATTCGATGAGAAACTGCAATTTGAGAAAGAAAGATGACTTTTTCACCGAGATAGTCAAGCTTTCAACCCGGACTTTGAATCTTAAACAGTAGAGGTCAATTTTCCATTAGACAGTTTTTCCTACTGGAGTGTTAGATTTCAGAATCGAAAGGAAGAATTTTTCATAAATTGTTGACTTTGCATGACCGGTATTGGGATACTTGAATATCCTACCGAATAATTGAATGATCATCCCAAATTACAAATGCTCAAAAGTAACATAGGAAACTTCAAAAGTGATTTTCCGTCCAAAAGAGTTTTTGGAGAGGTATTGTTGAACCGTTTTATCAATCTGTACTTGATGTACGAAAATTCAAATGTCTAGTTTAATTTTGTTCGAATTTCTAAGTGACTCTGTGCCGACGCGAAATTAAACACCGAATAGAGGCAGGCGTGATTGTATGTTGCTTAATACGCCTGCGCTGCACGTATATTGGAGCGATGTAATTGTATTTGTATAATATCGATTCTTATCGACTAAATTTCACACAAGTGCATTGGTGCACATCACAAAATTACACAAATTTCTTTTCACAAAAGTTGTTCCTTTGCACGAGAACGTATTGAATTTCAATTCATGTGCTTGATGCACTAACACTAGTTGTTCCTTTGTGACGGAACGAAATTCCACTCAATTGTAACGACGCCAACGAGAGACAAAGAAATCGTATCGTCTATATAAATTGTCACTTTTTGGCTTGTTTTGGCCACTTGCACATTGTTTTATAGTTCCATAATATAATATTCGGCTATCGAAGGACCATGTTATAACTCGTAGCTGGATTTCACATCTTTTTGGTTTGAAATAAGTAAATTTGAAGACGAACTTGTATAATTACTTTAGTTTATTCATCATTTTGGCACAGAGTGGAGTACAGTACAAAAAAAAAGTTAGAATACGATATTAGACTAATCGTCGATGAAGAAGAAATCAAAGTTATCATGAAATAGATAAAAAACACAAAAATTAAATTGTGATACAATACGAAACAATTATTATCCATCGGAAGATTCCGCTTTCCGCTTTTTCCGAAAGCGGAAATAGAATAGTCATATTCCCAAATGAATATTGAATTCCTCACAAGATACGAGATGAGTTTTTAGAAAGTAGATAAATTTTCAACTAAATACTGATTCCCAAAAATGTGTGTTTCAAGGAATCGGTTCAACCTCCATATGAACTGATAATTTTTCAAGCACAAAATAATTAGTTTTCTATCAAAAATATAAACGTTCAATCAGAAAGATGAATTTCTGACCTATATTCCCCTGAGAATTGTTGAATTATGAGGACAGAACGACGAATTACCTGCATAACAGTTGGTTTATGGATCCAAGAAAGTATTTCTCAAACAGAAACCCAATTTCAACCTAATTCATTAGCTTGAGTTCCAACTAAACAGCATCAATTCCCAACATAATAGATAGCTTCCAAAATAAAATAAAATAATCTTCAATAAAAAATGATAATATTAGCAAAAAAAGCATCAATTTTCAACCAAGAAGATAAACATTCTACCAAAAAATCAGCCAATAGAAAAAATATGAATATTTCAATGAGGAATGATTAATTTCCACCTAAAAATCTATTTCCAACCGAATACATTATTTTCCAAAGATAAAAATAATTTTTCGCTCAGTGACTGAATCAAATAAATGTTTATACAGTTATCTAGGAGATATTGGAGGAAAATGTCAGAATTTCAAACCAACTGATGAATTTTTTTACTAGAACGGATCTAAAACTGAACCAAAAATATGAATTTCCAACAGGACGAGGTAATTTTCCATTGAATAGTTTGATTTTCTACAAATATGTTAAATTTCAAAGAGGAAAAGATGGATTTTGTTATGGGTTTTCAGCCCATTGATGATTTTTCAAGTAAAAAATTTATTGCTTTGTCCTTTGCGTATTTGTTCGTCGATATAAATATGAACAGTTGAAGATATTGTAGGTGGTCAGTCGGAAGTGATGGCTGCAGCATAAGCTTTGGATCCACTCCGTATGGTTACGGGTTCGAGTTCCGCCTCGTGCTCTGGAGAGGTTATGTAGAAAAGAGGTTAGTAAATATTGAGATGTGTTATGCAGAGACCCTCAGATTCGTGAACGAAAGAGGGTATGAACGAATATTTTGCTTGAAGCTATTTTGGGATGCTTTTCAAAAATATTTTTCTCTGGATTGTTTTAAGAAATTTTAAGGAAGGTATTAACGTTCTATACCCGAATCAGATGAAAATTCCAATACCTTATCCAATCGAAATAAAACGATCAATGGACACTTAGGAATTTTCAAACCAATTCATATCAATCTCGGATTCATTCTCCGATTTAATACTTTTATACTTTCATACCGTGGACTTGGAAAAATATGTATTCTAGGCGAATAATGGATTTTATCGTTTGTGAAAATCACATCCCCAAAAATGGTTAATTTTTTGGTAAACCCCCACACGCTGAAATTATTATGTACGCGCAATCAATGTTAATTTTATCACTGTGATTTGGCAAAGACTTACCATTGGCGCGATATCTCACCAATTCTGGAAAGCCTACTTCTCAAGTGCCTAAAGGTGGTTATTTCCTGACCTATCACTCGCGTTCTATGTTCACGTGACTCGAGAATGCCCCCTCAAGTCGTGCTTGATAATGGAAGGGAGATTTGGTATATCAACTAAAACTCAAGCAGTAGAGCTTCTTGTTACATACTGAGTGATAAACAACCACCGAAATGAGTCTCCAACATTTTGTCCTACTTTTTTTTCTGTTCACGACTCTTCTCTTATGGTTTGGTGACGGATGTTACGATACCTGCTATGTGGGTTCTGGACGAGCTGGTACGCGTTGTGCTGTTTGCCAAGACTGTTGCAATACCACGTGCAGTAAGTTAGGAAACTATTATTTGTTAATAATAAAATATAAATAATTCATTTCCGATCACTCGGGCTTTGGAAATGTGGACAATCTCCGCTGAGTCATTTTCAGAGAGCAGACTAGCACAATTATGAAGTCAGCTTGCAAGCACAGATCAGCTCTTGCATACAGAAAACCAATGGCTGGGCAGAAAATGGATCGCAAGAAAACGTGCGTGCTTGACCTGCGTGCGCTCACTTTCCGCTGCTCTGATCGGAGTTGACTCCACAGTTGTGATAGTTCACCAGTGCAGCCGAGTTGCGTCCTGCGGTCAGTTTTCCTGATCCCCAAACTACGAGTTGCGTCCCTTAGTGGGTTCAAGCGACCCCTAACCCTACAGTCCTGCTTTTCCTCTCTCCTCGACGATTTCCATCTCAACATGCAAGGAATTTACGCACGTGGTTGTCATTTTTCCTTCACACTTTTTCCAGGCTCAGGACTGACAGCTTTCATTGTATAAGTAGTTTTTTATGCTGACGTGTTTATAAATTGTTGGTCAATATGCATTGTCAGTATAAAAATCTGTGTAATACAACGTTCATGATTGGGCTTGAATAATCTTTTGTCAATTCTTTAATACTTTACTAGAAAAAAATTATTAATCATACTGGTGAAAGCTGTCATGTGAAATAAATCTCGTATTTTACTGCATAATTTCCCATGTCAAAAGTATTTATTTTACTTCAAGCTCAAGACCAGACTAGTAGAAAATTACGTGGAACTTTATGAACGAATTCAAATCTACCTTATGAACCGCTTTGAAAAAATATCATATCTTCTTTCAGAAGTTCTTATTTTTCTAAAACCTTTCTCCTCCTCTTTCCGATACTTCGCATTTTTATATAAATGTCTATTTGCACATCTTTCAGAACTTCAACAAAAAGAAAAATGTTTGGGTTCGACGTGTAAAACATTGAGTTCCATTTGGAGTGGTAAGCTTCACAACCGTTTATTGTCCGCGTCGTTGTTGGAGAAAAATCAGCCCAAATGTGTGGTGGAAAGCTTGAATCACAGAGTATGTAGTTTTCTAAAATATAGTCACAAAACTTTGCTACCCTATCATCTAACAATTGGATAGCCATGAGATCTTCAATGAAACAATTTTCTCCATCGAGAGGATTTAGGAAAGCTAGACCAAAAAAGTTTTTCAAAAATGATCCTGTTTCCAAATTTTTATCTTTATATCCAACACCTTATCCTAGCTCTTGAATCTTCCTCCGCGAACTTTGACCCAAATGGATCTGACAACCTTTTACACTTAAATTTGAAAACACTACCATTGCAAATTTGCGTGCTTTTATCTCCTTTCCCCTTACGTCATTCATGATCCGATTCATTTGGTGGAGGAGTGGGGGAAAACGGCGAAAGGGAACTCAGTCAGGCCTGAAGTGACCCGTGAGACGCAACTCGTAAGTTTTCTTGACCGCGGGACGCAACTGGGCTGCAGACATAGTTCACCCCCTGACAAATGGTCGCACACTGATTTTTGGTGTCCCTTATGCTAGCCGTAGAGATTATAATTGAGAATACTAGTTTAGCATGATAAAACGTGTTTTGCTTTCAGAAAGTGGCGAATGTGCATGATGGATGATTATTGCTTTGAACGTTTGTGGAGGAAACAACCCCCAATTTTTCCAGGAGGTGAAGTTTTGTGAACTGTGAAAATCTCATTTATGATTATCTCAACTGAAAGCTACAAACTCGAATAAAAATCTATATAAAGCTTATGAGTAGTAAATTTCTTTCTACTGACATAAGCCCTTTGGAGCTTATGCGAATTTCGGAGGGTGAAGTAGGTGTGTAGTTGTTTAGAAAAAAAATTGACAGTGAATCATATATTCTCGTAGGCAAATAGTAGGTGAAAGTAAAAAGTGAGGTCGAATTACAAGATTATATGGAATCAATGTAGGCTGAAGCAGAAAAAGATGGATTCAGGGGAAAAGGTGTAAAAGAAATAGAGGACTATGAGCGAGAAACATTCAAGTGATTTGCGAATAATAGCGGGTGATTTGAGAATAATAGTGACATGAACGGCAGTAACAGATAATTTGTCAGAAAAGTAGTCAACCGAAGTGGTTTTGATGCAACTATAGAGCAAAATGAGAGAGTCGATACTAGTGGTAAAGGGAGGGATGAACAAAATGTAGGAAACTGAAGAGAGAACTGTAAAATCGAAGTAGGAGGTGGGGCAGCTTGGAGTAGAAAAGAAAGGGAAAGATTGGCGATGAGCCAGAAGAGAAAGAAATGGAAGCTGATGGAATTTAGGAAGCGGTTGAAGGAGGTAGAGCGAGACAGTGTAATTGGAGGATCGAAACAGCAATAATAGTGGGAGAAACTATAGGGAGAAAAGTAACAGAAATAGGAGGAGAGTAAAGGGGCAATGTATCAAGCTCATTGTAAGAAATTAAAGAATCGGAGTAAACCGAGAGCTGAGGATTTGGGATGAAGAATCAGAAGAAGTAGAACAAGCCGAGGTACGAAGAAGGATAGCAGACATTTAAATAAGAACAAAAGAACGCTTTGAGGTACACGGGACTCGTAAATGAATATAAAGAAGGACGATAGCAGTGTAGGTAGGGACGTCAAAGTTGCAATTTGAAATGTGCCAGGAATACAAAATATGGATTAGGGCTTCTGGGACAACCACTAAAAGTAAGACGTGACAATGATTAGTGGAAAATGGGTGTAGAAGAAAGTGTATAAAGGCGTTGATAGCAGGTTACCGGAAGAATATGAATAAGAGATGTGACAGGCAAGAAAGGATCACGAGGAAGCGAAAGGGATGGGAGGCATAATATTAGGGATAAGAAAGTTGTTGACGGTAGAACATGAATTTGAGGAAGATAGTGGAACATTTGACGAAATAATGGTTGGATTATTCAAAGAAGGATTTTAACAGTTTGTTATTTGCGTTTCGACCGTTCTTCGACGGTCTTCTTCAGAATGAATACATATTCGGGAAGTATATACCCAATCCTACCTTTAACCCGCACTTATCTATCTCTACTCTGCCCTGCGAACCGATCTCCTCACCATAACCTCACGCAAACTGACACAAACCAACCTCCCAAACAAACCTAATTTACCTCAAACTTAGAACTTGTCCCTTACCTTTGGAATTCCTTCACTTATGAAACACAATCTTTGACCCACAAATCTCCCTTGGTCCCAGAAGTCAAGGTAAAGACTATATGAGGGAATTTTTCAAGAATCTGTATGAAAGTGAAGCCACGGAGCATAACAACAGGGACAAAGACGTATTACGGATACGAGAGGGATATGTCAGACATATCCGATGTAGGTGGCGGAAGCAGAATCAATTTCGACGACTGTATTTCCGTAATCAAGAAACTGAAGAATGGTAAGGCTGCCGGTGTGGATGGTGTTGTTCCCTCTGAAATGCCTAAGTTAGGTGGTGGGTATTTGTTTAAGCAGCTGCGTGAACTTATGAATATGAGCTGTGAACAGTGAACTTCCGAATGATTGGAGAAAGGCGATTATTGGCCTAATCTACGAAGAAAAGGGTAGTCAAGGCGACTGTAATAATTATAGAGCGATCAGCCTACTAACTACTGTAGGCAGAATATTTATTGTAATACCTAATAATAAAGTTCTTGTTAGGCAAAGATGCGTTATGTCCTCTTGAATTTTTAATAAATACATGAATAAATGTCTGAGATTGACTCTCTTTGACGAAGAAGGTAATGATCTCGGGACAGTAAAAGTACGTGGACTTGCGTTGCAGATGTGCAATATTGCCTCAAATTAAAAATGGATAGAACAAGTTGATAATTCCGTGTATCTTCGATGTTTTATCACTGCTGACGGGAAAACAGATGCAAAGATATCCAGGCATACATATGAGGGTAGAGAAATTATCGGCCTTATACGTGCTGTACGATAGCTAGACCTGGAAATATCAAGAAAAGGACAAGACCGAACTCCACGCGATCGGCATGCAATTTCTGTGTAATATGTGCAGTAAAACGCTTATGGACAAAGTGAGTAATGAGTGGGTTCTAGAAGAATGTGATGTAGCAGAAACACTGTTTTCAAAGAGTGAAAGAAACTTGCTGAGATTTTTTGGTCACGTTTAGAGAATGGATGAAGAACAATTTACAGAACAAGTGTATTTAGGTAGTGTAAATTGTAGCGTTACACAGAGGTGGACCAAAGAAGGAATGGATGTGTCTTTAACCAAAAAGGATGAATTTTTATTCAAGAAGACTACTTTGTTACGAATTGGGGAAGTTGCAGCTGAAAAATATTAATTTTTCACAAAAAATGGAATTGTCCAACGAAACAGTTTGACAGTTTACCCTAAACGTTATTCTTACCAAAATAGAATAATTTTCGAATAAATTATTTCATTTTTAGCAAAAAAGGATCAATTTGTAACCACGAAGGTGAATATTCTACCGGGAAAAAAGAATCATCAAGAAAATACATGGATTTTTGAAAGGAGGTCACCTTCCAATTTGAAAAGTTTGCCTGCTGCGCGTGTACATTCTCATGGCACGCTACGCGTGTGGCTCGCTTTGCTCGAAAGTTTGAGCGCGCCCAGGGCGCCCGTTATTCAGATCTCGCTCTCCGTGCTTGACTTTTTACGTGCACGATTCAGCTCACAATGTAATGCAATTTTTTTGAAAAAGATTTGCAAATATTGCAAAACTGTTAAAAACTTCTACTCCTATAAAAATTACTGAATTTTTAAAATTTTTGATGGAAATTAGAAAAAATTAATTTTACTTAAGGCTATACTAGCTCCAAAGAAAATATTCTCATTAAAATACTCACCACCGATAGTTGCATCTCGCACAGTTTGTCTTACAAACTGAATTTTTCACTGTTTGAAAAGCCTTTCCACGATCAAAACAGAAAATATTCATCTCGATGAAGGATAATCCAAATGAAACTTGAGGGCATTTTTAAGATGAACAATTTAATTTTTAATTCTTGTAATCGTGTTATCGCGATAAAAACGAAAACTATTCGTCTCATCGAAAAATAGTCAAGAGTGAATTTGCAGATTTTTTTAAGGTGAACAATTTTGGTACTTTTAATATTTCTCGCATCTCGCATAGTTTTGCTGAAAACTGAAAAGTTTATTTTTGGGAACATTTTTGACGATTCAAAAAAAAATTATGCATCTTTGAAAAGAAGGTCTCAAGAAAATGTTGAGGTCTCTTTAAAATTAATAATTTTGGCCCCTTCAATTTTTCTGCACCTTGCATAGTTTGATCGGAAGTGTGCATTTCTGATTTTTCAAAAAGTTTTTTCGATAGATACAACCAGAAACATTGATAAAAAATTTCTGTTAAATGAACTCGTACTACCTTTTGCGGCCTTGAAAAATTGTAACAAAGCACAATTCAATATGATAATTCTTTCAAAAGTTATCGAGTCTACAGATTAAATACTACAGACCACATACTACAGAGAGACGGACACCTTCGTACGAAATGTTTTTTCTGAATCAGAGGGTTTCAAAACGTGGAGATTTCATTAAATCTACGGGAGTCTTTTTTCGCATAAAACCAATACCTTCCCATTCAGAATGAGAATGTAATCAATATTTTGCACGAAGATATCCTTTTCGGAAAATTCGAGATGATTTTCTATGGAATAACTGAATCAAATCAATGGTAATTTATCTTTTTCGGTGAAATTTGAGGGGAAAGTTACTGTTTCAAACAGAAAATAAATTTTTCACAAGAAATGGTTGAACTTTCGAATGCGAGTATGAACCTCCAACAGAAGGAATTTATTTCCCGTAAGATAGTTTGAAAGGTTTATTGATTTGTGGTTTCCGTATTATAACATTCGAGGATATTGAAATAATCACACAAAGTTCATTTTGAAATTTGTAAACCAAAAATGTACTGTGGATTGGTTATGAAAGTTTTCGGAAAGGCATCAACGCTTCGTACATCAATCAAAAAAAAAATTTGCAATGCATTATATGATTGAAATAGAATGATTCTTCGATGTTGAAAAATAATTTAGAACAATTTCTATCCATCCAGAATTCATGCCTTGATCTTTTAGTTTAAACTTCCATGACGTTGATTGGAAAAAAATATATTTTAGGCAGTTTGTAAATTTTTTTGTTTTTGAAAATTTAATGACATAAAATAGTAAATATTTCGTTTAATACCCTCCTACTGAAAATATTATGCGCGTGCACTTGATGTTCAATTCTCTAGTGAAGAATCGCAGATTCACTATTGGCGCAATATCTGACTAATCCTGTTGAGCCTTCTCCCGGCACCTGGCAGAAATTGACCAATTATTGTCCTCATGATAAATTTTGTCGATTGTTCTCTTGTCGGGTATCTTTATCCCTTCTCAAGCGGATGATAAAAAAAAAGCTCATAAGCCTCTTAGGTGCCTTAGCGTGCTATATTTGCTGACCCCCATCCACGTTCTATGTTCACGTGACTGGTGAACGCCCCCTTAGCTCGTGCTTGATCATGGAAGGGGATTTCGTATATAAACCACAACATAAGCACTACAGCTCCCTGCTACATACATTGTAAAACTAACTATCGAAAAGGGTCTTCGAATTCTTCCCATGAATGTTCTTCTGTTTGTTACTCTGCTCTTCTGGTTGGGTGACGGATGTAGGAACGAATGCCTTGAGCGTTCCAGAGGACCTAATCAAGCTTGTATAATCTGTCAAGATTGTTGCAATCTCACGTGCCTCTAATCTTAGTTCCTCGCATGTATTCGCGGAGTTGTTCTCATCAGCTAATTGCACGTTTGTGCTTTTTTGCTTTCTGATAAACGGTTACATACTGACTTTAGTGGTGCTTGCGCTAGACATGTAGATAATAGTTCAAAGTATTGTATTGAATAATAGTAGATCCTCAATTATGTTCAAAAACTCCCACCCGAAAGCTCTATAATGAATGAAAAACTGTGAAAAGTTTATGAGTGTCAAATTTCTTTCCATTTACAATAGACCCCATTAACAAAATAGTTGAATCCTTACTCAGGGATAAAATGTTGTGTTTTGAGCTGTGTGCATTTCGGTGATAGAAGATAGAGATTTCTTCGCGATCGAGTTAGAAGTATTTGAGTGAATGAGCCGAAGTGTGCAAAGTTGGAAGCGTAAAAAAGTTTAGTAGAGTTTCATAAACTAGTTAACAGTGAAACATAAACCTCATAGGGGAATAGAAGGTCTACGTAAAAAGTGAGCTCAGATTCAGTGAAAGAGTTGGGGAGGTAAGTGGCGACGTCCTGAAACAGGACCAAAGAGTGTGACAGTGAGGAAGGATTAAATGGCCAGATTAGAATTGAGCAAAAGTACTAGAGCAAGTGCAGCAGGAAGAAGGAGTAAGGTCGGTCTCACGAGGAGGTGAGTGGGAGAGGGGAAGACATACACGTCAAGCTGAAGAATATAATGAAAGGGAGGAAGAGGGAGAAGTTCACGGAATTCTAGGAGCAGTTGAAGAGGGCAGAGCAAGGCGATATGATTGGAAGTATGGGAACGGGAATAATGGTGGAAGAAATGATAGAAAGAAAAGTAGTAGGAATAACAGAAAAGTTAATAGCAAATGCACCAATAATGTAGGGCAATGAAGAATATGAGTGAAAATATCAAAATGAGAATAGGGAGATCACATCGGGGTTGAAGGCAATCGAGTCTTTAATGAATGTGGACAACGACAATAGGAGTATAGGATGATCTTAGAGTCGTCCAAGTTGCGATCTTCGAGTATGCCAGGACTTCGAGAGGAAAACAGAGGTTTCTGGGTAAGTGGAGAATCGGGACGTGATAATGATAAGAGGAAAATGAGCGAAGGATCGTAGAGCTCATTCCTCTCGTTCTTCGCTAGATATTAGCTCCTGCTTTTTCCTTGTTTCTGGACTCATCTGTGAACCAGTTGTCTCCGTCATTCAGCAAGTTTGTCTCGCCATCAACTCATTCCTTCCGCAGATATGCTTACCCTATTCTTCTTGTCGGAGAGATAGCGAATAGGCTTTCTATCTGCGAACATACTCAGAGATGGCCTACTTGCGATGTCGGTTGAAATCCACAACTTTTTCGAAGTCCTCCCTCCATTGAACATGTTTTGTCTCCAGCCTACCATCGCTGCGATGGCCTTGATGGTGAGATCGAGGACCTCTAAACGTGTTATAGTCTCAGGCTTAGTGCTATCGCGGTAGTAGAGCTTGAGGCTTGAGTGACCTCTCTAAGAACCAGTCTCCTTTTTCTTTCCAGTCGGAACTTGGCTTCACTACACAACTGCTGCATATGTGAGTCTGGGATAAAGGAATGCTGTGCAGATCAACATATGTGTCTTCGTTTTCAAGTCCTAGCTTTTCTTGATGACTCTCCTACTAACACACGAAATCGCTGTAAGCTATCTGCACATGTATATAGTGCTCCTCCCCAGCAGCTTCTCATCCAAGATGACTCGTAGATAATTAACTTGCTCTTCGATGACCGATGGTTGTTCATCTAGTCTCAGTGTGCTCATTGTTCTTCACTTGTACCGTAGGGTGAACATGAACGTGTCCGTCTCGTCATGGACGACAGAGAACCCCGTCATCTTGCACCAGGTATCCACTGTTGTCACTGAATGCTGCATAACTCCTATCAGCGGATTAAGATGTTGGCCTCGTACTTTAATTAGAATGTCGTCTCTAGCCCTGATTCGTGAGCATATGGAGCAATTTATCCAATATCAAACACAGGGATGATCCAATGGCCCAACATGCGGCGGGTCTAATCCGCAATCGTGGTCGGGGCACCATAGGCGATCATTACCGCGTTGATCACTTCTCCAGAGGCGTGATTGGAGCAGCCTCCGATATCCATAAAGCTCCGGTTTGCAAAACCTTTCTGCTTGAGTTGACCTCCAATTAGACCAACTGCTCCGCATAGGGCCGTTTCAGTCGAATGACCAGCCCTATAAGTGCACTTCTTTCTGTAGAGTAGCCTTCTGGGTAAGATCCTGTGGCAAGTATATTCATCCACAACTCTTTCTGCTGTCCTTACTAGAAAATACGTGAAGCTGATAAGACGAAAAGCCTTGGATGAAGTATATCCCGCCGTCTTTTGGAACAAAGATATATGTCACCTGGACCAGAAGACATATAAGGGCTGAGGAATACTTCGGGGATGACCTGACGCTGAGAGGTGTTAAAATCTTGTTGGCTAGTCACCAATTTGAACCGATTTAGGCCTGTGTTGGCATTAATTGATTCAGAGCTGTCTCTCCCTCTTTTCCAGACCTCGCAAAGCACGGGAAATTTACCACGATCAGGTGATTCTAAGGTCTCCCCGTCCAACACCAAGAATCCTCCGTCGGAAAAGTTTAAAGTGTCGAATATAGCATCCGGATTTCAAGACAACAGCTTGTGTAGTCTAGCGACCCCTGTTACTTTCTCGATGTTTGTGAAAAAGTTGGTCCAGCTATCTCGCTTGGCCTTGCGTATTATACCGAAATATCCATTCGCAATCGTCATATATGAGGTCCATAGTTCAGCCGTCCTGCTAGTGCTGGCACGTTTTAACCTCTCTCTGGTTTCCCTGTGAAGTACTGCTCTATCTGTGAGTGATCTGAGAGAGTATGCTCGTCTAAGACTCTCTACCTCCTGACTTTGTCACAAAGGCTACTGCTGCGAAGAGTGATGTCAATGCCTTCCTCTCTGGAAACGTTCTGGAACGTTGCATCGTGGTGTTTACCGTGTTGAAAAAATCCAGGTCAGTAGTATCTACATATTACTAAAAGTTACCTTTTCTGTTGGAGTCCATACTACCCTACAGACTATGGTGAGAGTCAGCGACACACCCCTACAAAAGAGGAGACCCCTTACCTTGCAGGATTTTACTAGTAGGCGTTCTTTCTTTGGAACGTTGATTTCTCCGTCTTATGTAAAGTAGGCCGGTCCAATGACTAGCTTTCTCTGAGATCTGTGACTACACTGGGGAAAAAAATGATCTCTAATTGAAAGTGCACACACTTACGTACTTTTAATTCAATAGCATTTTTTTCTCGGTATATAATCATCAGGCCCTTTGAGTGCAATTATAGTAGCGGAATAGCGTTGGCTCCCTTAACTAGGATGCAGGCCCTTGGTTTGATTACCTAAAGATTCCTGTAACAAGAACCGACCACCCTTCCCCTAATTTCATTACAGTAATATGGGTGATGGTCAGGCCAGGAGGAGTTATTTTGGGCAGCCCCTGGTATTCTTTTGTCCCGCCAGGATTCTACTGTCCTTAAGCAGGAACTTAAAAGTTTTCGTGTCCAAGGAGGTTGAAGGATCTGCAATTGTGGGTTAGTTCCATAGAAAATTACATGGGACGATCACAAATATTGGAGGTCGAATCTAGGACAGAAGGACACAAGGATTGGAAGTTGATGTTGTACGAGATAGGAGAAAACAGAGTTTTAAAGTATAAGGAAGAGACACGAACATCACCGGGTCAGAAATTTCAAAAGAAGCACAAAAGAGGATATAAATAGGGAAAAGGGGAAGATTAGCAGGGAGTCGAAGGATGTGGTATGGAACATCGAAGAGAAGGAACTAATAAAATGGATTAGAGAAAGAGGATGGGATTCCTTGAAAGATAAAAACAATTGGCAAAGAAATAAGGAAATACACTTCCATTAAAGAGAAAGCGGTTCTAACAATAGACTATATTAGTACACTTAACAGGGATTCGGAAAATGCAGAAGGTTCTAAGTGACAGAACAGATGAAATCAGATCATCAACACAATTATGTGACAATTAGGAGGGCAGATTCGAAGAACTGATGGAAAGAAGGGCGATATTGACAGAGGAGTGGAAGAGCAGTTCAAAAGGAACATAAAAGGAGTAGAATTGGGAAAGACAGGGTTAGGAGAAGAATTGGATGACCTCCGTGGGAGTAGAATGTCCGCCTGTCGAAAAAACTGGGAGATTAAATAGAGGTAAGGAGGTATCGCAGTAAGATAAAGAATGTATTTAATGAAAGAATAAGATCGACAGGCTACGAAGGGAGTGGACACAAGAAAAATAGATGTCGAAACAAACGTGCGGGGCAAGAAACGATACAGAAAATTATGTGAGAGGTAGGAGGAAGAAAGAAAGAGGTCGCGAATGAAACAAAAGAAAATACTATTATTGGAAATGTCTTGAAAGTTAAGGGTTTCCCAGAAGGGGAAAAGTGATTTTCAGAAGGAGAGAAGGGATGTTGAGTAGTGCCAACAGGCAAGTAAGGAGATAAGAAGAAGGTAAGGAACTATAGAGGAATAATGTATTTGATAAAGAGTAAGAAAAGAATAAAGGACCCTACTGGGCGCCTAGCAAAGTGGTCGTTATCCCTTCTGGAACAGGACTTTGACCTTATATATAGAAAAGGTTCCTTCCATCACGTTCCTGATGCCCTCTCCCGCATGTTTGAACCCCGAAATTCCGAAGAAATATTTTTGATCAGAGATACCACCCCTCCCTGGTATTCCCGACGATCCATTATCCTTCACAATTTCCCTGAAGGATTTACCCGTTGGAAAATTTCGAACAAGAAATCATTTACGTAATAACCCAACCCCCTTGTTACTGACGTTGTATAAGACCTTGACGGATGGAAGCCAGTACCCAACAAGAGCGACAAGAAATCTGTGTTATCTGAAGCTCATGACCAACCGCAATCTGGTCAGATAGGCACGCAAAAAACTTATATGCGTTTGTCAGCCAAACATCATTGGCCTGGTTATTTCAGGGACATGAAAAATTATCTAAAAAGTTGCACAATCTGTCAGATGTGCAAAGTGTAACATCAAGTACCCGCAGGCCTAATGGGACATCGCGTTGTAGAAGAGCCATGGGTAGTTGTAGCCGCCGATATCATAGGTCCCCTCCCCAGAAGTAAATTAGAATTTCTATGAATCTTAGCAATCCAAGGTCTATTCTCAAAATGGGTGGAAATCGAACCCCTACGCGTAGGCATGTGTAAGAAAATAGAAGCTTTCTTTCGTGAAAATATCATTAATCGCTGGGGAACGCCACAGGCACTTCTCACTGATGATGGAGCCGAATTCGTAAACAAAATCGTGTATCAACTGGCTCAGGAATTTACATCACGCATACGACAACCCCTCTCTATCACCCTCAAGCATACTCCGTGGAAAAAGTTGACAGAATCCCGAAAACCATGATAGTTTCCTTTATTGATGAAGACCATGGTACATAGGACCAATATCTTTCCGAATTCCAATTTGCGTACAATAGATCCTACCACACTTCGCCGAAACTCTCATCCGCCTTTCCATATTTCAGTAAAGATCCCCGACTCATAAATCCTCTCAAGAAACGGTCCAATTTTGTACCTGAAATAGAAACTCGAGACCCTGATCCTTGGAAAAATAGAATGACTAAAATCCGATTCATGCGCGATCGGGTGATTAGAAATTTAGGCCCTGCATTCGAAAAACAATCTAAGTATTTTTTTCTCAGACATAGTAAATCTAAAATCTTTCGTTCCACCCCCCCCCCTCACTTTTTCGGAATCCTACCCTTAGATCGCGATTCAATGGAGAATTCAAAAGACCCCTTCTGGCATCTCAACAAAGATACGGACCTTATCGCGATGACCCAGGACAAGGAGCTCGGCTTATTCCCTGCCCTATCAGAAACCTAAGAGGCTACGCAGCAGGCCTCAGAGGTCCCTTCGACGGCCATCATCGAAGACTGGCGACGGATGAGGAGCTCCTGCAGGAGACGAATAAAAAGTTCGACGTCGCTCCCAGGAGTTCACAAAACGTCCGGACTATAGGATCACAGACCTATTTCAAAGGAAGGAGAAAGAGATCCACCGACACCAAAACACAGACCTTCTCCTTTGGAGAGATCCTTCGCGACCTCGCGTCCCTGTCCCCTCCCGAAAAAAGAATGAAAACCACTGCGACCCGAACTGTTCTCCTCTCCCCGACTTCCACAGAAGGTATTCAATTTTTCCCCCTCCCCACAATCTATACGCCAGTCCCTCTTGTCTCCACTTCCAAACCTCCTCCTATCCATCCTACTTTCCGTCAAGAACCTTCCACTCCTAAACCGAAGATCCGCCCCCTCCGATCCCTAAGCATCTGTTTCAAGGAAGCAATCTTAACAAAAAAGTTCAATTTTTAAGCCCAAAAGACGCACTGTTCCAGAAAGCCCGATTTTCAACATGCTAATTTCAACGAAGAAGTCGAGTTTTCAACCAAATACTTAAATCTCTGAGAAACACAAAGGAACTTTTCCGAAACATTCTAACTTTCGAATCAAAATATTCTTCCTACACTAAGAGGTGAATTGGAAATTCCGAAAGTGCAATTTTTTGAGGAGGCAATTGAACTTCCGACTAGAACAAATGCATTTCCGATCGAGGAGTGTGAATTCACAAAATAGTCAAGTTTGAACAGAAAATGAAATTTCCTGAAAAAAGTCAAATCGTTACCCAATATTTAAATTTTTTAGCCACATAAATGGGATTCTCCAGCACATTGTAATTTCAAACTCAGGATTTTATTTTGAATTAAGGAAAACACATTTTCAACAATGATGATTACCTTTATATATATGGCTTCAACGATTTTAACTTATTTTCAAAGACTTGAACAGGATTTTGGAAAAGTATTCTGTTCGGATTTTATCCAAATTAAATTTGGTGTTTTATCGCATTTCGGTTGAATTTTCTTCGAAACCCATCTCGAATTAATATCAAAAACAATTTATGCAATTTCGCAGAACCGAGCTTGGTATTTATTACCCTAATAACGAAACTGCAGGGGACTTTGCCGTCCTTAGTGTGTGAACAATTGCGGGATACTATTCACGTAGGGAAAATAGATATTTTGTCAGCACAAAAAACAAATAAAAAGAGATGTGAGATTGAAAAGGTGGAAAATGGTCTCGAACCCTAGTCAGGAGTAGACAATGAATCATATGCAAGCCAAGGAATTGCTGTGAGTATGATTGAAGGAGCGAAAGAGCATTCCAAAATATATGAGTGTGTATCTCCTAGATTATTCTGGGTTAGAATGAAAGTAGGAGTCAGAAGACGGTTTATCTTAGCACGCTTTGCTCCTATTGAATGTAACAGTAGAGAGAAGAAAGACACCTTCTGGGACTCATTGAATAATATAATAGAAAACATGTAGTTCGGGCGAGAGAATAATATTACTCTCAGAGATAAACGGTTAGGTTAGTGTGCAACGCAAAGTTACTGACAGAGTACTTGGTCATTTCGGAGACCCAAAAACGAATGGCAATGGGGATAAATTATTCAGCTTATACTTGAAAAAATTTTTGCTTATTACAAACACTTGGTTCAGCCACAGAATGATACGCATGTATACTTTATGCAGAGGTATAATTTTTGACATAGCATGATTGACTTTGTTGTAGCGGACGAAAGACTAAGATAGTTTTTGAAAGATACAGGAACTATGAGAGTTTCTGAATGCGAATCGGATTACTATCTCAGGCCATGACTGATGATTGAACACCGGATAAGAGGACCTGAGATAAATTTTTGACATAATAATAAGATGTTTCAGATCCCTTTGAGCACAAGAGAGGTACTAGGAAGTCGTCGCGCACCAAGCAGGGAGCAATATGCGAGTTCGTTCGAATATAGAGCAGACTTCACCTAATCAGGATTTGGGTCAATAGTTTTACTAAGTGTCAAACTTGAACTCTAGAATCTGCATCCTTTTCTCTAAATTTTTCCTAAATTCTCCCATTTCCCCACCTCTTTCCTTTGTTCAGCCATTTTTCGTCTGATTCTTTTCTTTATTTCATCTTTTTGTTCATCCTGTCTCTCGCCCTGCATTTGCATCACCTCTTTGATAATTTTTTGGATTCTCCTTGAATCAACCCATCCCGTCGGTCTTCCTGCCTGATCTGTGTTTTCGTCTTTTTGCGGCTGTGTCCTGAATTACCGTCATTCCTAGCGCCATCTCACTCTGCTACTATCTGCCTGATTTTATCTTTGACTCGCACTCATCTACCTCTACTCTGCCCTGCAAAACGATCTCCTCACTCTGAACCTACGCCAACTGACACAAACCAGAGACCAAACTAAACCAACGACTATATTTCCGTAATCAAAAAACTGGAGAATTGCAAAGTTGCCGGTGTGGATGGTATTTCCTCTGAAATGCTTATGTTCGGTGGGGGGTATTTGTTTGTGCAGCTGTGTGAACTTATGAATATGTGTAATGTGAACAGCGAAGTTCCGAATGATCGGAGAAAGGCGATTATTGGCCCGATTTACGAGGGAAATGGTGGTCAAGGCGACTGTAACAATAAATGTCTGAGATTGAGTTTCTTTGACGAAGGAGGTACTGATCTCGGGACAGTGGAAGTACGTGGACTTGCGTTGCAGATGACAAAATCGTTAGGGTATAATCATTCGATGATCTGCAGAGGATGATGGCAAGACTATCATACCAGCATGAAGAGCATGAATCTTAAGATTAACGTGAATAAAACAAAAGCTACTGGGTTCAATAGCAGAGGGTGCAGAAATAATGTGCAATATTGCCTCGAATTGAAAAAGGATAGAAAAAGTTGATAATTTCGTGTATCTTGGAAGTTCACTCACTGCTGACGGGAAAACAGATGCACAGATATCAAGACGTGTAAATGTGTAATGAGAGGGTTCTAGAAGAATGTGATATAGCAGGAACTGTGTTCTCAAAGAGTGAAAGAAATTTGCTGATATTTAAGATCACGTTTAGAGAATTGATGAAGAACAATAAACAGAACAAGTGTATCTTGGTAAGGTAAATGGTAGCGTCACCCAGAGGCAGACCAAAGAAGGAATGGATGTGTCTTTAACCAGAAAGGATGAATGTGGAATCGAGAAGACTACTTTGTCACGAATCGAGAAAGTTGCAGCTACAAAATATTCATTTTCCACAAAGAATGTAATTGTTCAACGAAACAGTTTGACAGATCACCCAAAACTTCATTCTAACCAAAATAGAATAATTTTCGATCCTATAAATGCATTCTTAGCCAAAAAGGATATATTTCTAACCAATAAGATGAATATTCTACCAAAAAAAAGAATCATCGAGAAAATACATGGATTTTTGTAAGCAAGAGTTCAACTTCCAATTTAAACAATCTTCTCGCTGCGCGAGTACATTCTTATGGCACGCTACGCGCGTGGCTTGCTTCGCTCGAAAGCTTGAGCAGGCCTAGGGCGTGCGTTATTCGGATCTCGCTCTTCTCGCTCAGCTCCTTACGTGCTCGATTCAGTTCACAATGTTATGCACAATTTTCCGCAAAAGGAATATATTCTCATTACAATACTCTCCACCGATATTCACATCTCGCATAGTTTGGCTAGCAAATGGAATTTTTCACTGTTTGAAAAGAGTTTTGACGATTGAAACAGAAAATATAAGTCTGGTGGAAAAATAATCCGAATGAAACTTGAATGCCTTTATATGATTGGAATAAAATAATTTATCGAGGTTGAAAAAGAATTTAAAAAAAAATTTGTATCCATCACGGATTTATGCCTTGATCTTTCAGTTTCATACTTTCGTACAGTTACACAATAGTTCAAGATCCCAAAAAGCTGGCCAAAACCTCAAAATTCATAATGGTGGACCGAAAATGGTGGACATATACGCTCAGAGAGTCGTTTTTCAGGGAAATTTTTTGCCATTTCAGGTCTGCTATTAAGAAATATGCATTTTTTACTTCATTTTCGAAATCAGCGACCCCAAAAACTACTTAAGACTCATTTTCAAGTATATGCACGTAAAATCTCAGGAAAACGTCCACCGTTTAGGGTCCGTCATTCTGAATTTTTGTTTCTTGACTCCATTTTCGAAATCAGTGACCCCGAAAACTTTCTTATACTCATTTTCGAGTAAATTTATGGATGATTCTAGAATAATGCCCGCCATTTTCGATCTACCATTCGGAATTTCAGATTCATGACTTCATTTTCGAAATCAGAGACCCCAAAAACCCCTTAATGCTCATTTTTAAGTAAATGCATGGGGAATTTCGGGAAGACATCCGCCATTTTGGGTCTGCCATTTTTTATTTTCCATTCTTAACTCCATTTTGGAAATCAGCGACCCCGAGAACTCTTTAATACTCATTTTCAAGTAGATGCATAGAAACTTTTAGAAGAATGTTCTCCAGTTTGGGTTCGCCATTTTTAATTTCGGATTTTCTACTCCATTTTCAAAATCAGCGACTCCAAAAACCTTACATGGGTTCTCGAACGAAGTAAATCATCGGGATTCTGTTTTCTGGCCAGCTTTTTGGAATTTTGAACTACTGTGCGTTGACTGGAAAAAATATAGATTTCAGGCAGTTTGTGAATTTTTCTGTTTCCGAAACCTTGATGGCCTAAAATAGTAAATATTTGGTTTATTACTCTCCTACTAAAAATATTATGCGCGTGCACTTGATGTCCAATTCTCTAGTGAAGAATGGCAAAGAGTCACTATTGGCGCAATATCTGACTAATCCTGTTGAGCCTTCTACCGGCACTGCTTGAAAAGTGAGCTCAAATTCAGTTGAAGAGGCGGGGAGGTGAGTGGCAACGTCGTGTAACAGGGCCAAAAAGTGTGACAGTGAGGAAGGATTAAATGGCTAAATTAGAGATGGGCAAAAGTACTAGAGCGAGTGCAGCAGGATGGAAGAGTAAGGTCGGTCTTCCGTGGAGGTAAGTGGGAAAAGGGGAGGCAAACACGTCAAGCGGCAGGATATAATGAAAGGGCAAGAATAGGGAGAGAAAGAAGCTGAAGGAATTCTGGGAGCGGTTGAAGAGGGTAGAGCGAGGCAGTATAATTGGAGGTAGAGGAACGGGAATGATACTGGAAGAAATGATAGGAAGAAAAGTATCAGGATCAAGAGAGAAGGAAGAAGCAAAGGCAAAAGTAGGGCAATGGAGAATATGAGTAAAAATATACAAATGAGAACAGAGAGATCACGTCGGGGTTCAAGACAGTCGTAAATGAATGTGAACCAGAACGAGAGGAGTGGATGGGGAACCTTGAGACGCTCAAGTTGCGATCTTGGAATGTCACACTGCTCTTCTTCTTCGGTAGATATTAGCTCCTGCGATTTCTCATTTCTTAACCGATCTGTGAACCAGTTGTTTCCATCAATCAGCAAGTTTGTCTCGCCATCAGCCCATTCCTCTCGTGGATAGGCTTACCCTATATTTCTTGTCAGAGAGACAGCAAATTCTGCGTTCGCCCCTGACTGCTGTGTATGTTAGTCGTGGATGAAAGGATGCTGCACAGATCCACATGTGTGTCATCGTTTCCAAGCCTTAGTTTTTCCTAATGACTCTCCTATAGAGACACAAGATCACTGTGTGCTATCTGCGCTTGTATATAGTGCTCCTTCCAGGCAGCTTCTCATCAAAACTGACTCGCAGATATTTCGCTTGTTCTTCGATGACCGATGGTTGCTTATATAGTCTCAGCGTGCTCGTTGTTCTCCACTTGTGAGGTATTTTCTGTTGTCACTGAATGCTGCGTCATCCCCATCAGCGCTTCGAGATGTTGGCCGCACGCTCTAAATTGAATGCCGTCTGTAGCCCTGACTCATCAGCAAATGAAGCAATTTATCCACAACCAAACACGGGACTGACGAGACGCCCTCCTGTGGACTAACCGGGTCAACAGTTCAATTAAGGTGGTGATATCCTTAGTCGTTGTTAGAATACCAACATATGGCGGTTTCAATCCACGACCGTAGTTGGAACACCATTAGCAATCATTACTCGGTTGAGCAACTCCGCAGAGGCGTGGTTGGAGTCACTTCCGATGTCCATAAAGATACCGTTCGCGAAACCTCGCTGCTTGAGTTTACCTCCGGTCAGATCGACTGCTCCACATGAGGCCGTTTCAGTTGAATGACCAGCCCCATATGTGAGCTCCTCTCTGTAGAGTAGCCTGCAAGCAAACCGGATACATGTCACCTGAACCAGGAGACATATAAGAGCTGAGGAATACTTCAGGGAAGATTTGACAATGGAAGCAGTTTAAATCTCGTTGGCTAGTCACCAATTTGAAGCAAGTTAGGCCCTAGGCTGCATTGATTGACTCAGAGCTGTCGCTCCCTCTTTTCTAGACCTCGCGAAGCCCGGTATATCTACCTCGATCAGGTGATTCCAAGGTCTCTCCGTCTGACTACCAGAATCCTCGGTCGGGAAAGTTTAGAGTGTCGAATATAGCATCTGGATTTCAAGACAACAGCTTGTCCAGTCTAGCCACCCCTCTTCCTCTCTAGTGTTTGTGCAAAAGTTGGACCAGATATCTTGCTTAGCCTTGCGTATATAAAACAAGTTATTCTCAGCAGTTCGCGAAACAGAGCTTGGTATTTATTTCCCTGATGACGAAACTGCAGGGGACTGTGACCTCCTTAATGTGTAACCAATAATAACCCGTTTTGTTCCGGACCTATTTGTTTCACTACCGGACTGCGTGCCCCTGGAAAAATTCTAGGTGATGAATGAATAGAGAGTACGCTAATCTTGTATTTTAACAGAGAGATTCATTTATTTAGTGAACAATTAGGAGGCACGTCCATACGTGACTAGTCGTTAGTCAAGACTAACTGAGGGCTCGACGCTCAAGCGCAACGGCTCTGCTGCGCATACACATCCTCATCGTAAAGAAGCCTAGAGTTCACACACATGTACTCACACTCCCAACACACATAAGGTACCTAGAAATTTCGTGCGCACAAAAAACAAAGAAAAAAGGATGTGAGATTAGTATGGTGGAGAATGGTAACGAAATCTGTTCAGGAGTAGACAATAAATCACACGCTAGCTAGGGAATTGGTCTAATTTTGAATGAAAGAGCAAAAGATCATGTCAAAATGTATAAGTGTGTATCTCCTAGATTATTATGGGTTAGAATGAAAGTGAGAATCAGAAGACTGTTTATTTTAGCATGCTTGGCTCCTGTTGATGGTAACAGTAAAGAGGCGAAAGACACCTTCTGGGACTTATAGAATGGTATAATAGAAAACATGTGGTTCGAGCAAAAGAATTATATTACTGGGAACATGACTGATTGGGTTGTTCTACAACGCGACCGTACTGACAGAGTACTTCGTCATTTCGGAGACCCGAAAACGGATAACGATAAAGATAAATTGTCAAGTTTGTGCTTAAAGAAGGGTTTGATCATTACAAACACTTGCTTTAGACACAAAATGATACGAGCATATACTTTGTGCAGAGGTAAAAGCCAAAGTATGATCGAGTTTGTTGTAGCGAACGAAACACTCAGATAGCTTCTGAAAGATACAAGGGCTATGAGAGTTTCTGAATGTGAATAGGACGAATATCTTATAGTTTGAATAATAAATTTAGGTTCATGGCGTAGTGAAGTTCTCAGTACTTAACTACATCAGGCACTTGACTCAGGCCGTGGCTGATGATGGAACACCAGGAAGAGGACTCGGAATAAATTTTTGACATAATTATAAGATGTTTTTGATCCATTTGAGCATAAGAGAGGGACTGAAAAGTCGCGGTGCACTAAGTAGGAAGCAATATGCGTGTTTTTTCGAATATAGAGCAGACTTCACCCAATCAGGATTTGGGTCAATAGTTTCAATAAGTGTCAAACTTGATTTATTTTGGTCCCCTATTGCTGAACTGGTTCCGCCTGTTAACGAAAAAGTCCACCCTGGTGAAGAAATTGAGTTTCGGATGCAACACTATCTCTGATCCATCCCAAGCCTAGAACATGTATTCCCGTAGCCATAAACATGAGTTATAGTTGAATGTAAAAATGATCTTAATTTTTAGTTAAACAATATTGTGTAGCTGCAATCTGCCATGCTCCAGAAAGCAGTCTACCAGCAGCAACATGTATGCAGTTCTGTTATATTCAAATAAATATTATTATTCCAATCTCTTGATAAATATCATCATTCTAACCAAATGTCTTTCGACGATTCTTTACCTTCAGCCTATTGCGGTTGGAAAAAAGGGTTTGTGAATATTCCTCTCTCTGCTTATAATTGTAGGTTATAGCAAAGTTGCCCTCCAAAAATGCTAATCCTTCCGTCTCGTCAGAAGTATCACATCCTATCCAATAGTTTCTATTGTTTACCTAGCCAGCTTGAACGTGATCATGACGTGGTGTTACAGCTCAAATAACCTCATTTATATTCCACGGAGGTCTTATTTCGTTTTTACAATGTGATTGGAATGACTCCTTAGTACAGAGGTGTTCAACCTTTTTTGAGTCGGAGCCAGAGCTGTGGCTCCGAACTCAAATCAAGAGCCACTTTTTTAATGAGAATAATTATAACGCTATTTTCGACTGTTTAATCAAATATGAACATATTTTTCTTTATTGAAAAACATTTATTGCGGTTGTTCACATGCTTTATTCTTTGTCAGTTTACTTAAATCCGGCTTTTTTTGTCAAATTTTACAACGCAATTCTGATTCCAGATTTTGCTGCGCTAAGAGGCTACCCTGTTAAAAATTCCGGATTCCAAAATTGTTCCGAACTAATCCGAAATCGATCCGAGTCAAGAATTTTTCTCGAAACCTGTCCAATCTATTCCTAAAACTGCACGAAAAGAGTCAGGAACTTGTATGGCTGAGTCCGAAGTCTGTCCGGACAATAAAATTCGACTCCGGAAAGAGTCCGCTTTCATCCGAAAGGAGTCCGGAGTTTAGAACCTGAAATTATTGTTGTTAAAGGGAAAACGGGGAGTGATCCGCTTAAGTCCGAAATCTGTCCGTCCAAGAACATCGACTCCAGAAATAGTCTGGCTCTATCTTAAATCAGTCCAGAATCCAGAACCTGAAATTATTTTTGTTAAAGTGAAAACGGGGAGTGATCCGCTTCAGTCCGAAATCTGTCCGTCCAGAAACATCGGCTCCAGAAATAGTCTGGCTCTATCTGAAATCAGTCCGGAATTCAGAACAAGGAAGTATTTTTGTTAAAGTGAAAAACGGAAAGTGATCCTAATAAATCCGAAATCAGTACATTCAAAAACATCGACTTCCGAAATAGTCTGATCCTATACGCGGCTTTGAGTTGTAATTCAGTGAAGTTGAAGTGAAACGGAAAGTCCTCTGGATAAATCTGAAATCCTTCCAGTCAAATCATCCACTCCGGTAATAGTCTGCATCTACCTAAAATTAATCCATAGTTGTGAGTTGTATTTCGGTCCAAAAAACGGACATGACTAGACACAATTCGGATTAATACCATCCAATATACCGTAAGAAATACGGACTCAAACGGATTCTTTCCGGATTGATTGAATCCGTCACACCGGACAACTTTCGGGTCCTACAGGATGGAAACCAGATTTAATTTCGTGCTCCTTCGGTCGGACCAATTGCGGACTCTTTCGGATAGAACCCGGAAGACGAAAACCAGATTACTTTTCGGACATATTCGGGTAAACTTTGGAATCTGAAATTTATTCGAAACTTGTCCGAAGTTTTTAGCAGGGTGCGGTACTTGTTTTCACGGCAAGCGAGACTAGAAAATGTACTTTCAGGAACACAATATGTCGAACCGAAGAGCAAGAGCCACTGCCAATCATGGCCGGATCCCCATGCGGCTCTGTTGCTCTCAGGTTAGACACCTCTGCCTTAGTACATAACCTGTAATCACCATTAGAAAAATCAAATGGTTGAACCATTTGGCAGCCTGGACCTGAGAGGTTCACCTTCAGAACGTTTAAGGACAGATGAATTATTGCTAAGAGAGGACTCTTAACCTCTTGACATGTCTTCTATCTCCAGGAGTTCTAGAGAAGCAGGAAAAGAAGTAAACAATTTTATTTATTGCAAATTTTTGTGCGAATCGTGTAAAGTTTTTAAGTTAATAGTTTCTCATAAAATCCAATCTAGGAAATTATATCGAATGTTTGAGTGTACAAAATGAGCTGTTGTTATTAGGAATGAAAAAGATTGAATATTGTTCATCATGATTGTTTAATTCCATAATAATCGCTGTAAATTTATCTTGAGAGGTAATATGATTGTATTTGCACTGGATCAGGATAAGTCAATGATTCCGTTAAGCTTTTAAGTGAACATAGTAAAGTTTTTATTAATACGAAAGTTCCAGGTGAATCGCGGCTAAGACACTTTTTGATAAACGAACTAAGTCTCTACTTTAATTCATAACTAATTAGAATAAACTTCGCGTGGATCAGACAATTGTAACTTGTACTGTCCGTACAACTGTCACGTTCCTCGCAATCTTACATACTAACATTTTCGGGAAACTCAATTGGTTTCGACGACGACCTACAAGCATTCTCACACAATCAAAATAACCTAATATTTGCACGTTGCAGTGTGATTGTATAATTTAATACATTGGAAATTATTCAGTTATACCGAACGCGCGAACAATGATTATAGAAAACAAAGAATGTCAGATAACTATCGAATGCATTGAAATTGATTTGGGCTCTATCTCTCGCAATCCTATAAAACCATATTTTGTTTTTGTTGCTCGGTGCTCAACCTGAGACTGGTTTCGCCTGCTCTTCGTAGTTTCACTGTTCGTAGCCGTAACTGTGTACCAGGCAGCTCTTCTCCTTCGGTCGCACCACCTAGAATATTTTTTGATGTGAAGAACATCTGTTAAGATGTCAGCAGGCACGCGATGTGTGAAATGAAAAGATGAGTTCTTTGTATAGATGTCAACAGCTGATGAAAAAGAGAGTGAAGATAGTAACATTATAGACCAGCAGAACGCAGCCTCCGACACCTACAGCCTGAGTAGAGCTCAGCTGCTTTCCCTCCGCTCTCATACGTACGCTTTGGACGACTATCTCACTTACTGATACGATGCATACTTGTACCGATGACAGCTCTTATAATCCAACAAAGCATTTTTCTCACGCAAACGGCCCAACAAAAATTCGACATGAGTTCTTCACATCTGCCCCTAATTTTTCTAAAATCAGGAGTGAGTCAAGAAAGTATCCTTATATATAATCTAAATTTGAAGGAACATATTCGTGATAGAACTTGATTTATTCACATAATTCTTCGGCGTTGATCAGTTATTTTTTCCAAGCAATGATATGGCAACTTTCAATTTAAATTGTAATTTAAATGAATTTGGAATAGGAACGTTTGCCAAAATTATGTTCGGATTAGTCAAGGAAGAAACGGTAGGAGTAGTGATAGTGATTGCTGACTTAATAGGGGGCTCTAGTGAACAGTGCCGCGCAAGGCAGTGTCACCATTAGTCGTTGTTAGGATCTTATTGCCCAACATGTGGCAAATACAATCTAGGACCACAGTTGAGACACCGTGAGCAATCTTGGCCGCCTTGATAACCTCTCCGGAAGTTGTAGTTGAAGGCACCTTCTGTGCTCATGAAGGTTTCGATTGCGAAGTGTTTCTAATTGAGTTGACCTTCAATCAGGCCGATTCCTCCACAAATTATTCTTTCGGTCGAGTAACCAGCCCAATATGCCTGCTGTGCTTTGTATGGTGTCATCTCTGATAGGACCTTACAGTTGACATATTTATCCACAAGTCGTTCTACCGTTCTAAGAAGAGAAGACGTAAGGCTGATCGGACGGAAATCCTTGGGTGAGGTATAACCCATCATGCCTTCTCTCGATATGGTAACAACTCGCGTACATCTTTATGCCGTCTGGACAAAGCTTATTGTTAGGGTCAGTCTAGCTCTAGCAATTCAGTGGCCTCATGATGATCTCACCAGACTTTTTGAAGAATAACTGAATATGCCATCCGGGACAGAAGACTCGTAAGAACTGAAAGACTTCAGGGCTCATCCGACAGCGGTGGGAGTGAAAATCCCGTTTGCAAGCCGCCTATTCGAACCAAGTTAGGATCTGGGCAGCATTGACTGACTCAGAGCTCACTTTTTCTCTTCTCTAGACCTCGCGAATTCTGGAAAATGTACCTTGCGAGTTTGGTTGCTCTAATCGAACAGCTTGGTTATGGGTACTGATCGAGTGAGTTTACAGCAAGCTAACTGTTCGATTACATCAATTGATATTGCATTAACCTTCTCAAACTTGGAGTGACGGTTATATTCTGTTGGAGTCGTCACTGTACCAAAAGGTGGAAGTTTACCTCAACTAAGTTGAATCGAGTCCATCTAAAGCTAGATCTGAAACCAACACTGAGAAATCCAGCCAGTATATTCATGCTATTGAGGGTTAGACTCTTATATAGATATTTTGATACGGAAACCTATACAGTAAATGAAGAATGTATGTCTCAATGTCAACCTTACCTCCAAACGAAAAGTTTGCAAGTACCGCCTCTTATTCAACTTCTGACTTAACTATTGCACCTAGTTTATTCGAAGGAAGGACCACAACCTCGCCGGATAATCAAAAGAGTATACACTCTTGATTTCAAATTAGATGAAAAACATAACATTTAGACCAAGTCGATTCACGTGATGCGACGGACACAACAATGTGTTTGTCACAATGGATTCGGCCATTTCGGAATGACTGCATAAGTGGGAATACTTTTGCCTCATGTCTGAAGAAAACATCCCTAAGTAAACACATCCGGATCATGGAAAAATTGTCGTACATCCTTCAACATGAGTTTCGAGGGTGAAAACAATAAACTGAGTCATAATTTTTGCTTATCTTACAATCAACCTATCGAAATGATACCAGGGTCCTTAACTCCAATCAATACGATCAGGTTGTGGTCTCACAAAGTAGAACCCATTTAAGGACGTGCAGGTGCTTGCAATAACTGCGATATGGAAAATTAATCTGATACCAGCTGAATTTACATTGCGGGGCACATAGCTCACTTCAACTCACTTATGGATGGATTCCTTTTATCCATAATTCCCGCTCATCCTGTACACTCTAATGGTAATTCAACCAAATCCGGCTTAACCTTGATCCTCCTTGGAACGACCAGAGAAATCTTTTTCCAACTAAGGGGTCGTGCACATAATACGTCACACTATTTGTAGGGGGGGGGGTATAGCCTAGTGTGACGCGATGCTGAAAAACTACAAGAAAAGTCGGAAAACCGCGTTACGAATCTTTCCATAGTTGGCATATCAACAATTCAATGTTTGATTCAGGAATAATCTTTCATTTTAGGAAAATCCACTTATCTATTGAAACCTTAACTATTTCATTATTACCTTATCCAGTCAAAATACTTTTTCTTTTAAATTAATATTCTTGTATAAAAAATATTTTTGTTTGGAAATTGAACTACGTGGTTGATTGCTGCATTTTTTCATGAAACCATTCCTTTCTCATGCAAAAAATAGAAAAATTTTAACTTGAAATTCATCCATTCTATTCGAAATTGATGTATCTTGCCGATAAATTAAATTTTTTAAGGGTCTTCTTGAGGGACCAATCATCAATTTTATTGAAAATGCAACGGGTTGGTTGGGAAATGATTTTTCCGGTTGAGAATGCATCTATTCCGCCAAAAAATTGATAATAAGGTAGGAAATTCGATCATTAGGTCAAACATCAATTCTCTTCTTGATAAATAATATTTTGGGACTACGAGAGCAACTGTTTTGTGCAAAGGTTTGTCTTTTTGTCTTTCAAATTGAACAGCTTCATTGAGAAAAATCAATTTTCTTTTTTCATTTGTTATTAGGAACCAAAAATTTTTGTTGAAGTAATTTTTTTGACGAAAATCAACGTTCTTGTTGAAAAATCGCCGTTTCTGATATAAGATTCAGGTTGGCTGCGTCTAATCGTCCTGAATTTCGGGACAACTGGACATTTTTTCACTCTTCGCTAATCATCCCCAGAATCATATATTTATTTGAAAATGTCCTCCTTTTCAGTGGACGAAAAAATAAAAACCGCTAATTTTACCGGATTTAAAGTTTCTAGTTCGGAACATTTTCCGCTTTTAAAAGGCTGTGGAAAAAGGGATGCTATAAGACCCATTTTATTTCTGTGATCATAAATTGGTCTTTTCTGGCATGAAAACCGAACGATATTGTTGTAATTTTTGTTATTTATTGACTCCTCTTCTTGGGATAAAATTCCACATTTTCTTAGAAATTTTCTTTCTTGGTTAGGATCTAACCCGTTTGATTCCAAATTCAACAATTCTGTTTGGAATTTAACCTTTTCAATTGACAATTCAATTTTGTTGTAAAAAGTTTATCTTTTTGAATTAAAAATTCAATTGTTTGTGTGGAAAATTTGAATGCTTGCTTAGAAGTTCATCTTTTCGATTTTCCTAGAAATTTTCTTTCTCGGTTAGGATCTAACCTGTTTGATTCAAAATCCAACA
>WSXT02180350.1:0-21292 GCA_011762715.2 Neuroterus valhalla | reverse complement strand
CTAATAATATTTTCTTTGCCTAATGAGAGAACCTTGCAGTTTTTTCTGATATGTTTTACTTTTTGCCCACTTTTCACTTGAAGTGAGTCAATATTCAATATAATTTAACAAAAATAGTTGTTTAATCAAATTAATATAGTTTATGGCTATCTTCTCTTTAAATTTGCTTTACCTTCTTAGTTGTGAACAAATAACAAATGAACATTAGAGAGAACGTTATTGTAAATAGTATTGTATTGTTTTGAGTAAAATATTTTTGTTCTTTTCCCAATGTTCAAAAAAAGTTAATTAAAACAAAGAAGCTGAATTCATTAAGTGAAATTTGATTCGAATTTTCTACTAAAATTATGGAACTTCAACGCAAAAATTGAAATTTTAAAAAAGTACTTCAATTTTCAACCAAATGGTTGAATCTTCGACCTAAAGATGTGAATTTTTAATAAAAAATATAATGGTTCATATTAAAAAAAAAATTTAATTTAAATCAAAAACCATCTAATTTAACCAACAATTAAATCGAATCAATCTAATTCAATCGAATTGAATTTCATTCAAATTACATTCAGTGCAAAGTTAAACATTTCAGAAAAAAACCAGAACTTTCTAGCACTTATCTAAGAGAAAATGGTTATGAACAATAATAAATTGTTTGAAAAAGCCTGTTTGTTAACTCGCATTAATTATTACCTCACTAAGTGAAAAAAGAACAAAAAGCTTAAGAGTCTAGAAAAAACTGCAAGTTTTCAGCACTAATCTAAGAGAAAAAAGCCATAAATAATAATAATTTGTTTAAACAAATATTTTTGTTAAATTAAATTAAATATAAACTCACTCCAAGTAAAAAGTGGCGCAAAATTAAAAATTCCAGAAAAAACCGCAAGTTTCTATCATTATGCAAAGAAAATATTATTAGCAATGATAATAAAATTATAAACAATTTTTTTTTTAACATGACTTAATCATTACTTCAATCTAATTGAAAAGTGATAAAAACTTGAAAATATGAGGAAAAACCGCAACTATGTAGTATTAATCTAGAAGAAGATAGCTATAAACATTTACAATTTGTTCAAACAATGATTTTTGCTAAATTAAATAAAATAATTACTTACTTCATGTGAAAAGTGGACAAAAAAATGAAAATTTCAGAAAAAACCTGCTACTTTGTAGCATTATTCTAATAGAATAATGTTATAATTAATAACAACTTGTTTAAATAATTAATTTTGTTAACTTTGATTGATTATTACCTCGCTCTAACTGAAACGTTGAAAATAGATTGAAAAATTCAGAAAAAACCTTGACTTTCTAACCCTTTTCTAAGAGAAAGTTGCTAAAAACAATAATAAATTGTTTCAACACTTTGAATAAACATCTTATTATCATGAGAAAGTAGTACATATTTCATGTATTTGGAACAATCTGCGTTAACAAAACCGTAAAAAAATCACAATTAGCGCCAAAACCTTGAAAAACCCATTTTTTTTTCTTTTGGGGGTTTTTTGGACCCTATAAAACAGCTTTACGGGGGTGACATTTGAAAAGAAATATTTCTTCCGCATTCTGTGACTAATTGTGAAGGGAGATAGTGAATTTCAAACTCGATTCACGTAATATTGAGAATTCTGAATAAAATTTACAAACACGTTTTTTCATTATGGCAAATACGAGTTAAACTTCATGGGGCTTGCGTCACCTCTAAATATTTTTTGTTTTCAAAACAAAAAGAATGCGTTAATTTTTGTGTGGATTCGAACAAATTTCGGAGCGGTTTTGCATGAAAATTCGAAAAATAAGTTTTTGGACCACCCTATTGTACATTCACCTTTCTCACCCCCTCTCTATTTCTGTTTTAGATATACCGTCCTATCTTCCCTAAGCACTCCAACAGTTTCTTCCCTTCCCCATTCAGTATCTTTTCTCTGGATTTTCTTCTCTTCTTACCTTCCAAATCCCTTCCTCTTCTATCTCCTGTCCTTGCATTAAAATCTCCTTCTACTACAAGTTTAAGCCCAACTTTATTTTTCTCTGTCATTTCTTTTATTTCCTTATATTTCTCCCACATATATATGCCCCCACTATCTTCCCTCTCTCTTTTTTCGCCTTCGTTCCCTCTACTAATAATCCTTCTGTTCCCTTCTCCATCACTATCTTATCCTTTATCTTTTATATATTCCTTCCTTATTCCCATCACTATTCCTCTTATTGCTCTGCCCTTCCTATTCCTCTTCTTTAAATTTTAAACCTGCTAACTGTAACCTTTTGGTAACCTTTCCCTTACTGTTTTCCATCCCTTTTCATCAAGCTACGTTCACAAAATTACTACCACTTTCCACTGTTCCAAAATTCTCTATCTTTATACTCCAATCCTGGAACCTTTCAGTAGCATGTGCTCCATTCATATCCTTCTTTATTTCCCTTTTCTCTTTGTTTTCTACTATTTCTTATTATCACATATTTCCTTCCTTGCTCTTCCATTCCCCAATACCACGCTCTTCACCAACACTTCTGTCTCTTCATCCCCATCCCGCCATATATCTTGTATCTTCATTTTTCCATAATTTGCCCACGTTTCCTTTCCTTTCTTTCCCTCATCTTACGCTACTTTCCTCAACTAGTACTTTATATTCCTTTTTTCCCATGTCTAAACATCCTCCATTCTTTCGTGGTTTCCATATAATTCTCTTTTTTTTTTTGGCATCACTTCCCTCTTAGGTTCTCATTTCTTGAGTTTCACAAGCACCATTTCCTCCGTCCCCCTCCCCCTTCCTTCACTTTCCTCATCACTCACCTTCGCCTCTATCCTTTTACGCACTGCTTCCACTCCCTATTTTCGCTACTTTCCCTCCAATCTTGGACCCTTTCTTTCATTATTCTTACTTTCCCGAACACTTAACTCTCTATTTGTGATTCCCATACTTTCTGTTCTACTTTCTTACTCTTCTACCTTTGTCTTAGACCCCTCCTCGTTCTCTAGCCTTTTTAGGCCTGCATCCTTTCTTCCAAGGTCTACATCCTTTCTTCTAAGTTTTGTCTTGCTTTTTTTCATTTCCCCATTTCTCCTCTAAGTTCAATAATTTCCTTTCTAATTTCTTTTTTTATTTCGTCTGCCTTTTCTTCCTGCCTTTCTTCCTTCCTTCATTTCTATTACCTCTTTCGTCATTTTTCTCACTACTCCTAAACTTACGATTGCGTACCAATAACTTTCTAAAATTACAAAAAGCCTATTAAAAAAATATTTTTCCTTATTCCGAAAAATTTATTAGAACTTTTGTGGCCCTCTTTCTTAACTTTCCCAAACTTTTAGTACAATATTCAATTTCGTATGAAATTTTGTTGGTAAAAAAAAGGCGGTGGGGTAGGAATCGGTTTATTGTCATATGCCTTTGAAGCCATGCCTTTTTTAGCTGATTTCTACTTTACCGATATTTTTTCAGAACAACTGACGTTCATACGAATTGGGAAGTCAAGTTGAGATTTTCATTAACTAGTGCCTTTCATACAATCCTCCAGATTTTCAACTTGATATATCAATTCGTGTGGACGCAATATATTCCATAAAATGTCGGTAAAGTAGAAATCGGATAAGTACAGCATTGCCTTCATACTTTTTGATGTAGGTACTTTGAATTCTTCAAATAATTAAACATAACTATCCAAACCTATTTAATGGCAAAAACATATATTTTGATATGAATTATACAGCATGCAAAACAATAAAATTATGAATGTCCTAGAAAAAATCAAAAATCATTTCGAGGAATTATAAGGGCAGTATTCTGAATACAGGTTCCTGTTACCGACACTTGCCGACAAGTAAAGCATAATTTTTTTGTGTCCGTGCTTCATTTGAAAGCACATGAATCTAGCCCAGACACGAACCTCCGAATACCCTAGATATCGGTCAATATCGGTAACAGGAATCTTTGTTTAGAGGAGAAATGGTCCTCCTACTGAGGAATGCTTTGCGAGGCAGGGATGAGTTGGAGAGTAAACAAAAACACATTAATGCTCAAAATTTATTAAAAAGCATAACATAAATAAAATAATCAATCCAAACAAAATAACAGTGACGTTAAAAATGTGGAATGAAAAATTAAATTTTGAGAGAAGCACTATAGATGATCAAGGACGAATTTCAGTTGCAAGGTCAGTGTGCTTTTCTGGTGCAGGTTCCTGTTTAAGGATAAAATAAAAATTGAAAAATGTTTCTAAACTATTGTGAAAGAATATTTTTTAAATGCGTTAGTACGTTTTATTATGCGAAGCAGAATAAGTTAACAAAGCTGTTGATATTGAGAAAAAATTAAAGCTTCGAAATTTGTTGTAGAGTTATGTGAAAGAGAGTAGAAAGATTCATTAGTTGACAGAGTACTGGTCCGGCAAACAAGAGATCCTGTGTTCGGATCCCATCGGAATTTGAAGGTGGTCCTTTTTTGACAGGAATTTTCCTTAAGAGATTGATTATTGGAATCAAATATGAGGATTTAGATTCTCTTGTATAGTACCATATTTGAAGAGAGAAATAGTTATGTATTTGAGGAGAGAAAACCTTGCCTGAAGGCTGGCAATCCAACCTGCACTCGTGTATTTCAACTTTATGATCAGTATTCTCCAATGAAATATTTACAAGAAATTTTTTATTTATCACGAATGGAAAAATTTGTGAACCAGCAGAATGTAAAATTTAGAATTATGAAATTCCCAAATTGTTACATCCTTAGAATTTAATCCGACAATGATCAATTATGAAGTAAATAATGGAAAATTAAATAATAAATTAGGCAATCAATAAAATTTCTGGATAGTTTAATTATGCATAAATTTCCACAAACTGAATTTAGAATAAATCAAAATTCAAATTCTGCTTCGAGGCCATGCTGTACTATCACGATTTCTACTATACCGACGTCTTTTCGAGATAACTGACGTCTATACAAATAAGGATATGAAGGTGAAATTTTGCGAAATCAGTTAGAAGAAACTAAGGAACGTTTGTGTGGTTCTAAATTTTCAGAAATTCAAAAAAAAAAACTTTCATATTTGACATTTTTTAAGCTATTCTGTTTGAACTTTCGAATTGTGGAATTGCTTTAAAAAACGGGTTTAAAAGAAATCTTTTTCTGAATAAAAAAGCTGTCATTCATTGGAATCCAACCATTCTTTTAAAATTGGCCAGAAACGCTTGAAAGGGAAAATTTAATTGCAAGAAACACTGTCACTATCGAAGATTTATGTAAGTCGAAAAATTTTGTTATGAAGAATATAATAAATAAAAATAAATAAATACATAAATCATAAGAAACCATTTCTTCACAGTTCTTATTTCGGCACAACAAAAACCTTTAATTTTTTGCTGTTGGAAAATTCTTGGTATTCCTTGAGTGAAATTTAACGGAACCAGGAAAGTCATAAATAATAATTCCTATGATAAAAAAGGAGCGCCTCTCATTTCTGCTGGGATTCGAGCCCAGGATCTTTTGCTTCCCGGATGACTCCTCTACCAACTGAGTGGCAGAGGATCCATTGCTTGGTTGGTGGGGCGCCATCCGGCAAACAAAAGGTCCTGGGCTCAAATCCCACTGGAGATGGAAAGCTTTTTTTTTACACATAATTTGGTTCAATATTTTATTTGAAATCTTTCATCCTGTTCTAATAAGGTAAAAGTCTTTAAGGCGAGAAATTGTAATATGACCACGAAATTCTCACAAATGAAAAAAAAACTTTTTTCTTTGAATTCAAATTGAAGACTAGAAAAAGTAAAAGTGCATTGAAATCCATTGGACAAAGTTTGTTTCGTTCAATTTTTATGTACCTTAGCGACCAAGATATCGACGTTTGAAAAATCGACCTTCAATACTCGTCTCAAGACTGGGCCCGCGACACGCCACTGCTCAGCCCGGAGCTTGGGCTTGAGCCGGGCGCTCAAGGTCAAATATTAAAACCACGATATCTCTGAAACCAAGGGTCATTGGATCAAAAGAAAAAATACTTATCTAATAAATTTTTGCGTTCTTACAGCCTTCATCATTCTCCGTTCTATTTTGATCATTCTGATTTTTTTTAGTCGAATTCAGATTTGAATAAGTCTAAGAAGAACATTCTACTTTTCGACACTCTTCCCAACATATCTAATAAATCCATCCTAGATGTCAATCTTGCCAAATCGAGTTTCTTCTTCGACTAACATACCACAATACATTGTGGAGAATTCCCCATGGAAAGGAGGAATAGGACAATATGTTTCACGATTCTCGTCTTTGTCTGCTTCCTTTCAGGGATTATTAGGGATTTGCGTGGCAAGATTTCCCGAAAGGGTTTCTCACGAAAGCCTCGAGCGCTATGAGTCGCAGACGGACAAAGCGAACGGTCTGCTTTGTTGTGAACACGTGTAAAGCTTTTCTGAAGGAAAAAGCTTCAAGAGTAGATATATTGACGAAGTCGAGATAGGGCAATGGGAAAATGGAAAAAGAAAAAGGGTGGACGAGATACAGAGTAAAATGCATGTTGAGAATTGAAGAAACAAAGGAACACTTACATAGATCACAAAAATAGAGAATAAAAAATATATTTTTTGGTTTTGCACCTTCTAGCAGCACATCAAATTTGGTTAAAATGTTTGAGAAATGTTTCCGAGTTAAAAAATGGAATCATTATAAACTGCGCTCATGATATAAATATAAATATAAATTTTTTAATTTGAGGCCATGACATACTTAGCCGATTCCTACATTGCCGACATTTTTTTGTGAAGATTCACATCCACACGAATTGGTATATCAAATTGAAAATCTGAAATAATAAATGAAAGGCACTAAGGAACGTTTGTATGGTCCTAACTTTATCAAAATCTAATAAAAATTTTCCGAAATTTTCCGGTCGTTAAAGTAGGATCAGGTAAGTAGAGCACTAGAGCATGAGCTATAAAGTCATATCATAAAATTTTACAAATCTTCTGAAATTCGGAGAGATTCTTTCAAACTGAATGAAATTTGTTTAAATATCCATGTAAAGC
This sequence comes from Neuroterus valhalla, assembly GCA_011762715.2. NCBI lineage: Eukaryota > Metazoa > Arthropoda > Insecta > Hymenoptera > Cynipidae > Neuroterus > Neuroterus valhalla. The sequence continues at coordinate 14,277 of WSXT02180350.1, read as the reverse complement.
ATTGCAGTGCTTGGAACATCCTCGAAATTTTACAAATTTCGACACTCCTCTGGAAACCTCCAGAATTTCGGGAAATTTTTCCAAACTAAATATGATTCGTTCAAATATCTCAGAATCTTGAAGATACTTAAAAATTCCTTGAAAGTTTTCTTTTATTTCGAAAATTCCATGGGATTTTTTTCAACATCCTTGAATAATTCAAATCCTTTTCATCCTCTCAAAATATCTTCAAACGATCTTTAAAATTCCTTGGAATCTCTTACAATGCCCGAAAATTGGAAAACTCCTCTCAGATTCTTGAAAATTTTTGAAATTCTTGGAATCTTTGAGATTATTATAATAATAAATTATCATTCTTGAAAACATTCCTCGTAAGGATCCTTAAAATTCCTTGGAATCTTTTACAATAGTCTCAAAATGAAAAATTTCTCTCAGATTCTTAACATTTTCGGAAATTTCCGGAATCTTTTGTAATATTTTTATAATAATGAAATAAAATTTGTGAAAATCTCCTCAAATGTTTGGAATCCCTCAACCGCTTCGTAAATTCTTTGATTATTTAATTGAATTTGTCGAAACACCTAAATATCTTCAGAATGCTTGGAAATTCCTTGGAATTTTTTTGATCTCTGAACAGTTCTTTGGAATCTTTCGAATATCGTGGAAAACCATAACTTTTATAATCTCTTTCCGAATTTCCCGAAATTGTAGACAATTTTTCCAAACTAAATTAAATTTGTTTAAATACCTAGAAATCTTGAAAATGGTTGAACATTCCTTGAAATTCTTTAAATATCTTGAAAATTCCATGTAATTTTTAAAAATATCTTTATTAATATAAATCCTCTTAAGTGAATAATTACATCTTTTTTATACCACAATATCATTAGAATGTTTGGATATTCTGTGAAATTTTCGGAATCTTTCACAAGTTCCTTGGAATCTTCTGAAATATATCAAAAAATCAAAGCTCCTATAAACTCCCTCCAAATTTTTCGAAAGGCTGGAAAATTCTTCCAAACTAGATAGAAGTTGTATATATGCCTAAAAATCTTGAAGATACTTGAAAGTTCCTTGACGTTTATAAATATTTCAAAAATTCCATCGAATTTTTAAAAATATTCTTGAATCATTTAAATCCTCTTGATTCTCTCAAAATATCCTTATACGATCTTTAAAATTTCTTGGATCTCTTACAAGAGCCTAAAATTGGAAAATTCCTCTCAGATTCTTGAAATTTTCGGAAATTCTTGGAATTTTTAAGAAGATTTTCAGAATGATTATAATTTTTAAAAATCTTCAGAATCCCTTAACCCCTCCAAAATTTTTTGGATCATTTAATTGAATTTGTTGAATTACAAGTGATTTTTATAGAATTGAGAGGATTTGGATTATTTAGATGCTCAAAAAAATTCCATGGGATTTTCAAGATGTTCAAAAAATGTCAAGAAAATCCCCAGCATTTTAAAGATTTTCATGTATTCAAACAAATATTATCCAGTTTGAAAGAATTTTCCGAAATATTTAAAGATATGGATATTCCTGAAGATATTTTAGAAGATTCCAAGGAATTTTCAAGAGGTTCGAACAATTTAAAGGAGTTTCAAAGAATTATGATGATATTTAGGTTTTAAAAAAAATTAAATCAATCAATTCAAAATTTATGGAGGATTAGAGGGATTTTGAAGATTCGAAGAGATTCTAAGATTTATGATTATTGTGGTAATATTTAAAAATATTCCAAGAATCTCTAATGAATTAAAAGAATATGAAAGGATTCGAACGATTCCAAGGAATCAGGAAGATCTTCACGAGGGAATTTTCTTAAATTGGGAGGATTTAAATTATTTTAATGTTTTCAACAAATTCCATGAAATGTTCAAGATATTCAGAAAATGAAAGAGAATTTCAAAATATTTTCAAGATTTAAGGTATTTGAAAAATTTTTCAAGAATATTAAAAAATTTCGATATTCATGAGGGATTTTTAAGAGGTTCGAACAATTTCAAGGAATTCCCAAGAGTTCTAATGATATTTAGGTTTTAAAGGAAATCAAATTCATTTATACAAGAATTTATAGAGGAGTTGAATGATTCCATGAGTTTGAGAAGATTGGAAAAATTATCATTTTTGTTATAATATTTCAAAATATTCCAAGAATTTCCATAAAATTTTAAGAATATGGACGGAAATTAACAGTTCTAGGATATTGTAAGAAATTCCAAGGAATCGTAAACATCCTCACAAGGGATTTTGAAAGAACTAAGGGATTTCAATCATTAAAACGTTTTGAAAAAAATCCATGGAATTTTTAAAATATAAAAAAATGACAGGGAATTTCTCAGAATTCTAAAGATTTTCAGGTGTCCGAGAATGCGAAGAAAATTTGAATTTTCATTCAGTTTCTAGGAGTTTTTAAGAGATTTGGAAATATGAAGAAATTTTCAAACATTTTCCAATATTTTAGGTATTTTAACAAGTTTCATTCATTTTGAAAAATTCCGCGAAAATCTCGAAAGATTTAAAAGGAGTTTATAGAAGCTATGGTTTCTTGGGATATTTAAAAAGATTCGAAGGACTTTCTGAGTGATTGAAAAAATCCCGAAGAATTTCCAAACGTTTTATCGATATTTAGGTATTAAAAAAAATTCAAAAGATCGATCAAAGAATTTATAGGGATGTTAAGAGATGCAAAAGATTTTGAGCCATTTTCAAGAATTAAATTATTATTAGAATATTTCAAAACTTCCCAAGAAATTTTCAAGTTTCCAAGGAATAGCAAAGATTCTTACAAGGAATTTCAGCAAATTCAAAAGAACTAAAATTATTCAAGGGGAACTCAAAAAAAATTAAATAGACTTCACAAAATATTTGAAGAATTCTAAAGAATTTTAGAGCATTTTCAAGATTCTCAAGTATTTAAACAAAGTCAATACAGTTTCAAAGCATTTTCAAGAGTTTTGGAAGATTTGGAAGAAGTTTATATCAATATCAATTTATTGGGATATTCTAGAATATTCCAGAGAATTTCCAAGAAATATTTAGAAGATTCCAAGGAATTTTGAAGAATCCGAATGATGTTTAGGTGTTCAAAAAAATTCCATTAAAATATTTATTGATTAATGGAGAATTAAAGAGATTTCAAAGCTTTAAGGAGATTTTTGAATCTAATAATTATTATAATAATAATTTGAAAGATTCCAAGATTCCCTAATAAACTCAAAGGATTCAAAAGGATTGGAAGGATTCGAAATAATTAAAAAGAAACCGAATAAATTGATTCAATATCTTTCCAATTTCCCAGAACCTTCCGATATTATTTAGAAATAATTCATTCAAATTCCTCTTTAACGTCAAAGATTCAGATGTAACCACGAAATTCTCGCGATTGAAAAAAACCTTTTTCTTCTTATTCAAATCAAAGAAACCAAAATTAAAAAAGAAAACAGAAGAAGTCAGGCATTACGTCCCCTTGCCGTTCATTTTGTTTGTATTTTATTAGCATTTTTCTTAAAATCCTAATCAAATATCTTCCTCAAACCCGCCGATTCGACTAAGACTTCATCAGGTAAAAGTATATAAAAATCCATCAGAAACGTATTTTTTCTTTTGATTCCATATGCCTTAGTTACCGAGATATCGAGGTTAGAATATTTACGCTTGAGCCCACGACACGCCACAGCTCAGCCCGGAACCCGCACTGCCACTGCTGAGCAGCACACTGCTCAGCCAGTAACCCGCGCTGAGCCGAGCGCTCAAGGTCAAATATTCAAACCTTCATATCTCGAACACTAAGGGTTATTTGAACAAAAGAAAAAATACGTGCCTAATGGATTTTCATTTACTCCCATCTTGTAAATTACAAGTCAACATTTTGAATTTTTCCATCTATCATTGTAAGGTAAAAGTTATCCAACAAATGAAAGGTCCTGTAGAATTGAAAGGCGTTTCTTTTGTTTCTGGAGGTAAATCAGGAAGAATTATTAAAATATCCGAAAGAAACAAAGGTTTTAATATAATGCGAAACCAAAAGTAATAATAATAATCAATAAATCAAATAATTGGAATTAGAAATTGAATTATGAAGGATTTAGGGTGAAGTGCTCTCATCCTGTCAGCTCGAGACAACGTCTTGAAGCAAACTCGATTAGGCAGCTGACTAAATTTCATTGAAACCACCCCCATTGTTAAGTGCTGTTCCTCCATCGACGATCCCTGACGATCTCGTCTCAGTGGATTATCAGGCTGTTTGGCACGAGAGGTGGAGTTGGTTTGGCACTTCATAGGCGTCTTTTCATCGAGGAGAGACGACTATATCTCTGCCTCTTCGTGGCCTCTTATTGCCACAGTCTGTTCACCATCTTACGATTTTGAGCTTCTATCTCGAGAAAGCACGATAAGTCGAAATCGATTGCGTCCCTGTCCAAGCGCCAATTCAAGCAGCTAAAAAACATCTCTGATAAGTGCCTTTTCGTCGCTGGCGTCAAGAAAATATCTTTGAAATTCTCATCCCTAAAAAGTTCCATTTCAGAGCTCATTTTTCATGTACTAGAGTTTTACGTGATACTCCTTGTAGGTGAATTTTCCATCAAAACCGAAAACTTTTTACAAAATGGCTAAATTTTCAACTACGGAGATGTGTTTGGATGGAAAATAAATGTTTAGCAATAGAAGATAAATAATATAATAAAGATATAATTCGCAGTTCAAAAAATTTACTTTCAATCAACACGAGAAAAAAATTAATTCCTACCAAAAAAGATGAATTTTCAACAGCAGTTGGATTTTAAAAAATGAAAACTTTTTTTCTCCTAAGAAGATAATTGATCCAAAAGACATGAATTGGAATCAAAACTGTTTAATTTTGAAGCTAAAAAGATGAATTATAAATAAAACAGTTGACTTTTTGTGAAAAAGTTAATTTAGAATCAAATGAACTGATCAACTGAATCAACCGAAGATATATTTGTAGTTCACGTATAGTTTACCACTTAATTTATTTTTGACCGAAGAATATGAATTTTTTATCCAAACAATATAACAAAAATTGGCTATTTTTCAATTAAATGGATGCTTTTTTTACCAAAGAGGATGAATTTCAAACCAAAGAAGTTAATTTTCGACCAAAGAGGATAAATCATCAACGAAATAAATAAATTGAAATTATTTTTTTTTTTGAAAATGATAAGCTGCAGACTGAATTAGGAACTGAATTAGGACTGAAAAATTACCGACGGTATCCTTGGTTCATCCACTCTATCCAATGTTATACCACATTTCTCGAATACCCTTAAAGTCGCAAATTTTCTACTTTTTTCCAGTCAACATTATAGCTTCGAGATTTTTTTTTATCAAAAGCCCATAAATCTTTGTTATTGATTGTCGAAGTTAAAATTGATTTTCTGCTTTGATCAACAATTACTCTGCGTCAATTCATCGTACCGAGCTCAATAAGATCTCAAATTAAAGCTGAATGAATAATTTTATAGAAATTTTTTAGTTGCATCACAAAATCATAATTTTTTGGAGCCCAAAAACCACCTCAAAGACGAGCAAAATTTTGGAAATATTTTTTTCCTCAGTTTTTGAATGATAACTTGAAAACCGCTTATACTAAAAAATTTTACAGTCCAGATCTGAAAAGAAGACATTTGAAGTTACAAATCCTCCTTTTGTCATTTACCGTACAACCATTTTTTTCCGAGTTATTGCAAGTTGAAAATCACCCGAAAATTTGGAATTTTTTCATGTCCTTCAATTTTTATGAGTAGTGTGTATAAAATCTCACAATGAACAAATTCTACCCCCTTGCCTCCATCTTCAACCGGGCTTAAAATTAAATTTTCCCAAAAGTTGAAACAACATAATTGCCCTCGTCTAAAAATCTTTCAGGATCGAATTTTTCCGGAACCTCGTAATAATTAGGATCCCTACAAAATAATTCAGTTTTCGATCAAATATTTAAACTTTGAATAAAATGGAAGAATTTCTAACCGCACAGCTGAATTTTCAACTCAATAGTTGATTTGCAACCAAAAAGATTGATTTCCCATTGAGGAGACCAGTTTCAAAAATCAGAGTTGAATTACTGACCCAAGAAGATGATTTGGAATCTTCAACCAGAAAAAAGAAAGAATTTTTTAAAAAACAGTTCAAATTGAGAATAATTAGTTTATTTTTCAACCAAAAAATATGTAAATTTTCAAGGAAAATCTAATAAGATAGTTTATATTTTAATCAAACAACATTTGAAAAAAAATTAATAAAAAAAAACCAGTTGATTTGAACCGAGGAAGATACATTTCTAACAAGAAAGTAAAATCTCAAACAAAATTTTTTCATTTTCGAAAATTAACATTTATTTCCCTTCACAAGAAAACGTATTTCCAATAAAAGACATGGACTTCCAACCAAAGAGGTGAATCTTGAAACAATAGATTTTCAACAAAGGTTTTCAAATTTCAACTAAGTAATTGAAGTTCCAACTGGAAAACAAAATAAATCAATTTTCAACAATATAGTTGAATCCTTAAATAAATAGGTTTTTGACAACAAAGATCCATTCCCCACCAAAGAGACGTTTTGTTAACAAAATTCAGATGATAATATTCAACCAAATAGAAGAATTTGCAACTATAACAAATTAATTTTTTATCAGAAAAAATAATTTCCAACCAAAAAAGACAAAGTTTCCGTCAAAAAAATAAGTCATAATTTTTAAGAAAACAGCTAAATTTTCAAACAAAGAAATGTATTTAAAAAAATAATTCAAAACAATGGAAGATCAATTTTCGACTAAAAAGACAACACTTGAACCAATTCTTGGCATTTCATCGGAGAACGTTAATTTCTAACCAAACATAGAATATTCAAATTTTCGGTTCAGGAATCTTATTTTCAATAAAGAAAGAATCAATCATAAACGTATATTTTTAGACAAAAAAGACTCAATTTCTGCCAAAAGAGATGAATTTAGAACAAAACTGTTGAGTTTGGAAGCCGAAAAAGAAGAATTAAAAGAATGGATTTTCCACCAAAGAGGAAAATCTGAAAAGAAACAAATTTTCACTAAGAAGATCTGATTTTTTAACAAAAAGTCGAGTTTTCATTCCAGACCAATGAATCTTCAATCAAATAGTTACATTTTCAGAGAAAAGAATGAATTGTTCACCGAAAAAGATTAATTGTGGACAAAAGGAATTATTTTTCAACAAAATAGTTAGATTACCAGTTCATGAAATAAGTTTTCAACAACATATATGAACTCCTAACAGAAAAAAAGATGAAATGTCAACAAAATACATGATCATTCAACCAAACAGTGGAATTTTCAATCAAAATTGAAAACTTTGTACAAAATAGCTAAATTTTCAACTTAAAAGTTGTGTTTGAATGAAAAATGAATCTTTGACAATATAAGATAAGTAATAGAATGAAGATTTGATTCGCATTCAAAAAGGTTTATTTTCAATCAACACGTAAAAAATGGAATCATATGGTTAAATTCACAACTTGAAAAGAATAAATTGCTTTAAAAAAAAATGAATTTTCAGAAATACAGTTGGATTTTCAAAAATGAAAATTTAATTTATACTAAGAAGATTATTGATCCAAAAGAAATAAATTTCAATTAAAACTATTGAAATTTCAAGCCAAAAAGATAAGTTACGATGAAAACAGTTGACTTTTTGTGTGAAAGTTAATTTGGAATCAAATGCTGAAATCGGTAACAAAAATTATAAATACTTGATAGAAAAAATAGAATTTTCATCCTAATAGTTGAATTTTCAACCGGAAAGATTAAATTTATACTAACAGGAACAATTTTCGAAAACACATTTCAATTTTCGACCAATGCATATAAATCCAACAGAATAATTTTATTTCCAAAAAAATCATTTGATTTTGATAAAAAAGTTGAATTTTCACCCAAACAGCTGAATTTATAACATAATGATTGATTTTCCTAACAAAAAGGTTAATTTTCTATTGAAAGGACCAGTTTTTGAAAGCACATTCGAATTTTTGACAAAGAAGATGATTCTCACAAAATAGTTCAATTTTCAACGAAATAATAAAACATTAAACAAAATCGAAGAATTTTCAACTCAACAGCTGAATTTTCAACTCATTAATTGATTCCCAACCAAAAAAATTGATTTTCCATTATGAAGACCAGTTCTCGAAATCAGAATTGAATTTTTGACCCAAGAAGATGACTTCAACAGAATGTTTTGATTTTTAACAGAAAAATCAAAGTTCGAACAGAATAGCTCAATTTTCAACCGAAAAGATTCAATTTATACTGAAATGACCAGTTAACAGAAGAACATATGTACTCATTTTCGATCAATAAATATGAATCCAACAAAATGATTTTATTTTCAATATAAGAGTTTTATTTTGAACAAAAAAGTTGGATTTTTACCAAAACAGCTGAATTTATAACAGAATGGTTGATTTCTAACCGGAAAGATTGATTTTCCATCAAGAGGACCAGTTTCCGAAATCGTAGTTGAATTGAACACATTTTGATTTTTGACCAATAAATATGAATCCAACAGAATAATTTCATTTTCCACAAAATAATTTGACTACAAAAAAGAAAGGTGAGTTTTCACTCAGCAGCTGAATTTGTAAAATAATGTTATATTTCTCAACCAAAAAGGTCAATTTTCTGTTAAAAGGACCAGTTTTCGAAAACCCATTCGAATTTTTGACCAAGAAGATGAGTTTCACAAAATAGTTCAATTTTCAACAAAATAATTAAACTTTTAACAGAATGGAAGCATTCTTTATTGAACAGCTGAATTTTCAACTCAATATTCTATTTCTAACCAAACAGATTGATTTTCCATTGAGAGGACCAGTTTCCGAGATCAGAGTTGAATTTCTGATCCAAAAAGATAACTCCAACGGAATGTTTCGATTTTTGACAAAAAATCAAATTTCGAGCAGAACAGCTGAATTTTTAACTCAATAGTTGAATTTTTAACCTAATAGTTAAATTTTCAACCGAAAATATTAAGTTTCTACTAAAAGGACCAATTTTCGAAAACACATTTTAATTTTTCACCAATAAATATGAATCCAAGAAAATAATTTTATTTCCAACAAAATAATTTGATTTCCAACCAAAAAAGTTTTTTCTTTATCAACAGGACCAGTTTTCGGAAAAAATTGGAATCTTCGACCAAAAAAGATGACGTCAACAAAATAAATCAAATTTCAATAAAATATATAAATTTCTCAACTAAACAGCTGAATTTATAGGTTAATAGTTGAATTTTCAACCAAGAAGATTAATTTTATACCAAAGGGACTAATTCTCAAAACCGCAGATGAATTTTTGACCAAAAAAGATGATCTACACAAAATAAATTTATCTTCCAACAAATAATTTTACTCGGACTAGAACAGTTGTGTTTTTAATCAAACAGCTGCATTTATAACCAAGATATTTTTTAAGAAAAATGAGTTCAAAGAAGTTATTTGATCAATTTCGATCCCAAGAAGAAAAGTTTTCAAAGAAACATTCAAATTTTCGACAACAAAAAATGACTTCAACGAAGTAATTTAATTTTCAACAAACTAATCAAATTTTGAAGGGGATAGTTGGATTATATTCAGTCGTTTCATTTCCAACAGAAAAATTGGAATTTTATTATAATAGATGAAGCTTCGAGTAACAAAAACTAAATCCCAATCCAAGAAGATTCATTTATTACTAAAAAATTGATTTCCAAAAAATTTCATAAATGTCTGACCAAATGGTTTCATTTTTGTCTCAAAAATATAATTTTACAACCAACAATTGATCCGTTGAATTTTTATTTACAAATATTATTATACAAGAAAACACGAATGTTTTCAACCAGTTTAATTTATTCAAAACTGACGAATTTTTTACAGCAATGTTGTATCCTCAAAGAAAAAGATGAGTGTTTAACCAAACAGGTCAACTGTCAACTATTTATAAGATTTCATGCCAAAAAAAATTGATCCCAAACGATAAAGTCAAAAGAGGATAAAGTTCCAAACCAAATTATTAAATTCTCAAACAAGGAGGAGAATTTTGTGAAAAACAGTTCAATTATCAGCAAAAAATTGATTTTCTTTCTAAGAATGTTAGTGCTTACCAAAAAGTTTAATTTTCAATTAAATAATATAATCACAAACCAAATTGTGGAGTTAATAAACCAATTTTAATTTGAAAACAGGTGGATTGAACAGAAAAGGATTTTATAGAATATAGTTTATTATTTAACCAAAATTAATTAATTTTTAACCAAACAGTTGCATTTTCAAGCAAGAAAAATATAATTTGTATCAAACGAGATAAATTTTTATTCCAGTATGAAAGGTTTTTATACAAAAAAGTTGAATTTCGAAACACGAATTTTCAACCAAATATCCCTACTTTCAGTTGAAAAGATAATTTTACAAATAAATGTTAGGAGTTCAAACGCAAATAAATAAATTTCTAATCGAAACTAGAATAAATTAAATTATTAATGAAAGAAGTTGATTTTTAACTAAAAATGGAACAAATGATTTATCAAAGGGAATACTTTTTCACTGTAAAAATAAACCTAAATTTGCAACAAAATTGGTGCATTTTCAACAAAATAATCAAATTTTCAATCAAACAGCAGAATTCCAGACCCAATAGAACCTAATAAGAGGATCCAACAATTTATCTTTGGGAGTTCTTTATTTTCTTGTAAATTCATCTATTTTCATTTGAGAATTTATTTTCTTAACTGAATATGTAACAAATACATTTTTGACTCAAAACCAATCGTTTTCAGTAAAAAAAAAATTATATATTACATTTTTTACTGTAGATTCTCCTTTTTTTTGGTTAAGTTTTATTTTCTTGATCATATGTTGAACTGTTTTATTAGGCGTTCATTTGGGTAATTAAAAACATAACTATTTTGTAGAAAACTTTTTTTTTGGTTCAAAATCATTTTTTTAATTTCTATTCGTTTCATTTCTTATTCAATTATTTATTCCATTTTCCAAATTTATATCATTTTTTATTTTTGTTGAGTTCAACTGTTTGTGGTTCAAATCCGACTTTTTCAGGTTTAAAATGAGAAATTTTCTTCTGACTGCAATATGAGACTATTAATAATATTTATTATTTTATCTTTGTTGAGAATTAATCTTTTGAGTAGAAAAGTCGACTGCCTTAGAAAGTTCGTCTTTTGGCCTAAAAATTACATTTCTTGTTTGAAAATACAAGTGATTTTGATTAACTATAATCATCTTTGTAAAGGAACTCGACCAATTAGTTTGAAAATAAAAGTAAAAAACAAATAGGAATGGATTCAATAATTTGAAAAACTGGAAAGGGGACCTCTCAGATTTTTGTGTCTCTTCTAGAAGAGGGAACTCCCTAAATATATTGATTTTGGAAAAATACAAATTTAACAGAATTTTGTCCGACAGCGAAGCGAAAGTGCTCGCTTTTGCTCCACTGGGGAGGAGCGAAAGTGAGCGATATTACGTCTTTAGAGAAAGGAGAATGGAAAACGTTATCAAAGAATGAAAAAAAAGAAATATTTGAACAATAAATATTAGACACTCTAATAAATATCCTTATAAATATTTTAGGCAAAAATGTTTTGCCTGCGCTTACAGAGTTTTGGTAAACCTAAGAACCCTTTCCAGAGCACCGTCTAGTATATTAAATTTTCAAGAGACCAATTGAACGCGAAAACTCGGATCACATTGCTGTCGGAGAAAATAGCATGTGAACCCCAAGCAAAAACGGTCGTTTGCGCCTTGTATAGAGTGAAGCACCTCGGCTCCACCTCGGCTTCGTAAAGGTGCAATGAATTTCAATTGAATTTTCGCGAAAGGCTCTGAGAGCTTTCGCAATAGGCTCTTGGAGATTTCGTAGGAGAAACCCCTTAAATGTATTGAATTTCGAGAAAAAAAAAGTCAATAAATTTTATTCAGGCTTCAAGGGCTTTCTTGAGAGGCTCCAGAGGACTTTGTGGAATCCTTTGTGGACGTTTGTGGACGGCACTAAATTTCCTCTCGGGTGGACCTTAAGGCACTAACGGGAGGTTTTACTGGCCCTCGTAGGATGATCTACTGGCCTTCGTCGGATAATTTAGCGGCGGCGGTGGAAATTTTTTCTTCTCACATAGGAAGCGTCTCGTGCACCACGTGGAAGGATCTGGAGGCCCTAACGAGAGGCTTCAGTGGCTTTTGTGGGCGGATCGAGAGGCTTTAGTGGCTCTTTTGGTCGGGTCAAGAAGCTTCAGTGGCTTTTGTGGGCGGATCAAAAGGCTTCAGCGGCTTTTGTGAGCGGATCAAGAGGCTTTAGTGGCTTTTGTGGATGAATCGAGGAGCGTTAGTGGCTTATGTGGGCGGATCGAGAGGCTTTAGTGGCTCAACCGGCTTTTATGGGCGGATCAAGAGGCTTTGGTGGCTTTTGTGATCCGATCGAGAGGCTTTAGTGGCTTTTGTGATCGGATCGAGAAGCTTCAGTTGCTTTTGTGGGCGGATCGAGAGGCTCTCGTGGGCGAGTCTAGAGGTATTCGTAGGCGGATCGACAGATCCTTGTGGGAGGATCTAGAGGCTTCCGCGGGAGGCCCTGGCGTATCTTATGTAGGTAGCTCTAAAGGCTCTGGTAAGAGGATCCACCCTCATGGGAGGTTCCGGATACCTATGTAGGAGTCTCTTGATACCCTAAGGGGAAGCATCGAAGGCGCCTATGGGAGGCTCTAAAGGCCCTCGTGAGCGGCTGTAAAAGGCCCCTTCCTGAAATAGCTGAGAGTTCCAAAAATTATAAACTGAAACAGCCCATTGCTGAGCATTTATGCGTTGTTTGGAGAAGGAGGTAATTCTGAGTTAGCCTAAATACGCCTCTGCTTAAGTGCGCCCTCGTTTACAGCGAATTCCGTGCAAGAAACGCGTGACGCAAATATTTCCGAAGACGAGCAATCTCACTTCAACTAATCGGGAGATGGGGGGGGGGGGCACGAGGGTTTGCCCGAAGCTTTTGGTGCATTCTGGGTAGGTTTATGGAGCAGATTTGAGAGTCGAAGAACGGGATGGTTTAGGGAGGGTAACGTCATTAAACCACAACGCGCGGGTAATAACGGCGTGCAGTGGCGTAGCCGGTACCAGATGGTAAAAGCGGATCGCATGCATCAATGTCACGCAAATTCCTTTGCTCGTCTCTACATTGTAGTCATTTCCCCCTCTCCCTCTTTGAATCCTTTCCCCTAAAACTTCTCTGATATATGCCCTTCATTCCTCAATCCCTACACTCAGACAAAATCGATTTGCAAGATCTGCTCCAAACGCACGACGGATTATACACGAAGAAAATGGAGTGTTAAACTTTGAGTGTCAGAATAAAGATGTTCAGTTTGACCTTCAATTTCAAATATTAGAAATGAGCGTTTTTTAGTCGCGTGAATGTAATTACATAACTGACACACACACACACACACACGCGCGCGCGACTGTGAACACGACACTTGTTTGCTACATTTGCTGCCGCGCCATCATCTTGAATCACGTGAGCTCATTTTCAGGCAGCTGATAGCCGGAAAAAGGGCTGCGCATGCACAGTAGTACTGCCTCAAAAAGGGATGATCCGACCGACACTACAGGTTTTTTTGAGTTGAATATAATGATCATTTATTTGTGTGCTGCGCCCGCATGTTAGAGAAATTCACATTGCAGGAGTATTCTTAATACCGAAAGGCATACGATCAAACTCATAGCGCCCATAAGAGTGTTCTAGAACATAGCTCGTGTTGTTTTTATAATATAGTTCTTATCATAACTTTTTTTCTTTAATGAGAATAATACTATCCCCTGGCCTTCAACTTTTTCCTTCAGGAAACATCCAGAATAATACCATCATCAGGATCAGCTACATACCTAGAGCTCATGAAGAGCTGACAATGCGGGTAGCAGCTTCTCGAGGTTTGGCTATTGAAGATGGTCCCTTTAATTATAAGAGATAATCTTTTCGATCATAAGAGATAGTAGACTTGATTCTAAGAGACAGTCATTTTTATTATCAGCGATATAGGTTTCTTCCCCCACCAAAGATAATCATTTTGAGTATCTGAGCATGACAGGGTATATTTTAAGCCAAATTTGGTACTACCCGTCCGCATAGTATACACGAATCCTAAAAAAAAAAAAAAAAAAAAAAGGTCCGCGGTTTTTTACTTTTTTAATGTCTACTAATCCCAGATACAGAATTCGTTTGAGTAACTACTGTATAATCACAACATG
>WSXT02180339.1:0-17689 GCA_011762715.2 Neuroterus valhalla | reverse complement strand
TTTGTTGAGGTAGTGTATCGGTAAGAAAATGTAGAATTTTCGCAAAGATCCTCCTCATATAGGAGAGAAATATGTTATCGTCCTTAGAGTTGTCGTTTAAAATGAAAATAAATTATAGGCCCAAATATAGGATGATAAATAATATCTATAATTTGTTCCGAAAGAAAAACGGGGTTTTCCCGAACAGTTGTTTGTTTCCAATCATTTAATACTTCCATTTTTTTCCAAAACAGGTAATACACCAAATCCACCTCGTCCAAGGTTCAACAGCTGCCGATCAGAGCCTCGAAGTTCGAGCACCTCTTGGATTCAGGATTCGAGCGGTGCAGATTTGATCAATTCCAGCTTCTCCTCAATCCCTGGATCACCGACTGTTACCGGCAGTCAAGCTTTGGGAAACAATTCCTCGAGTTCTTTGTTATCCAGTACTCTCAATGGAAGTGCTGATTCTCCTTGTGATGTTTCTTCCCTGAGACCAAATGTCTCACCATTGAGAAATTCAACTTTGGAAAATGGCAACATTCATACTTACGTGTCGTCATCTTCCAATTCGATCAACGGCAGCTCTCCTGGAATTGGTAAAAAAAACTGCAATTATATTTTTGTCCAACCGGCACCGAAAGTATGCCTTTAGTACATGCATCCAAATTTTTGGACGTAAATGTCTTTAAACTGAGAAATGTTCTCCAATAATTTTTTTTTATTGCAGCAAATACAACAGCTTCCATGAATACATTGACGACAATCGCCTCAACGACCTCGACATCTGTGTCTCCTTTAATTACTGGATCTGAAAAACCTCCCATTGCTCCTTCGGAAAACAGAAATTACAAGGACCAACCAGCAAGCAGTGCTTCTCCACCAACGAGAGATAAACTTCGAGCTGAAGATAAAGCGAGACGCAGAACGCATCAACAAAATGATCGTTCTTCAAATTCGATCAATTCTAACGAAAAATTAGGTTCGTATTCTTATTCTTTCTAGAAAAACGATACATTTTCAGGGTGGCGACTTGACCGGGAATTTTATTGACCGGGAATCTAATTTAAAAACCAGGAATTTATTTGACTCAACCTAGACTATTTTCAATTCTACCGAAAAAATAAGAGAAATACCCGCTTTATTTTTATGAATCAAAAAGATATATTATCATTTTATTTAAAGAATGTAACTTTTCTCCACTCTGATTCTCAAAATATCTAAATACATCCAGGGGCGAACGCAGAAAATTTTTTCGGTTTTGAGGGGTGGAGGGGTTGACTACAAAATTTTTTTGACACCAGTACGTCGTTAAAATATACAGAAAGAATTATTACCTAAATTTTCTCGAAAAAATATATTTATCAAGTCTGTTTTTCCTCATTTATCTGTCTTGAGACAGGGAATTTCAGAAAAAAATTATAGTTTTTATTTTAGGGCAGGGAGTTTCTAGTGAGGAAATATAATTTCACTTGGAACAGGGAATGTTTCACATGGAACGGGAACTATTCAAACTAATTACAATTCGAATTTAGAAGAGAGGATTTGAGAAAAATCGTTCATCCAATTCGAATTCGTCACAATTTCTTCTCCATTTCAAATAAAGAAAGTACTTCAAGCAGTCTTTAGAGTAGAAGTAGTATTCCGAAGAAGAAATATTTTTGAATTATGATAGAAAACTTGTTTGAATTGTTCATTGCAAATTCATGCTTTTCTAATTAGAAGATCAACTACTTGTTAAAAATTTGAACTTGTTTGTTCAGAGCTAAATTTTCATGTTAAAGTTGCATTATTTCGATCAAAATTCACCTCATGTTGAAATTAAATTGCAACTACTTTGTTAAAAATCCATTCGTATTTCTCTGATGAAAATTCAAGTATTTGGTTGAACATTGATTTCTAAATCTGGAAATCAAAGTATTTCTTTGGGAATTCATGTACTTCATGGGAAATTTGACTTTTTTGTAGAAAATTTTTCTTTATGGTCGTAAATTCATCTTTTTGTTTAAAATACTTCTATCCATTTGAAGATTAATCATTAAACCTGAAAATTTATCAGTTTGGTTAAAAATCAATTTCTTGAACTGAAAATTAAACTGTTTCATTTTTAGTGGAAAATTGATCTTTTCTAGTTCAAAATTCGACAATGTGGTGAAAATTGGTCTTATTAAATTGGAATTTCAAAAATTTCGTTGAAACTTCAAATATTTTTTTGATGAATCGGTTCTTTTGTAGAAAATTATCTTTTTCTTCGGAAGTTAATATTCTTCCTCAGAAATTCTTCCTTACATTTAACAGTTCAAGTGATACAGTTGGACATTTTTCATTTTATTCGAACATTAATCTAGTTAAAAACTCTTATGTTTGGTTTATAAATTATTTTTTTTAGCAAAAAATATCACTATTCCATTTTTGTTTCAAGTTACAAATTAAGTTCAAATTACAACAATTTTTTTGAAAAATTATATTTTTTGGTTGAAAAACAAGAATAAGTTTTTTTTAACAAGAGCTAAATTTGAATTGACAACCAAAGTTATCGTTACATTTCATTGGAACGTATGCATGTGAAATATGAGATGAACTTGAATTTGACAACGTGTTTGACTTGATTTGAAATACGGAAATCTTGTTTTATGTGGCTGATATGATGCCTTCGCAGACTTGGTACATGAATGAATCCGCTGGAGTTCCGTTCCCACAGGGACAGGAACAAAGTTCTGGGTATGGTCTCTGGTCTCTGGTCTTTCTTTTTGCGCAGAGTTGCGTAAATGCGTGTCTTTAATCGTTCAAGGAATCTATGAATCCCACAATAACGTCAAGTCAAGAGAGCACGAAATCCGTTTTCTGTCTGTTCTGTAGATTTCATTCGGATTGGTCTCAAGAGATTTCAGTCTAGAGAAAAGACAACTAATGAGAAATGTTATTGAGATTTTCCCTTTCTCTGTGGATAAAGTGGAAAGATTACGTCTTCTTTCTTAGCTGTGTATTCGTGAAGAAACTGCGGTTTGTCTTTTTTACAGAAAGCTGGTGAGAAATTTTTGCAGTTCGAAAAACTATTCCCAGTAGTAGAGAATATTTTCGATAAATTTTAACTAAGGTTCAAAAGACTGCAATATTCGACCTTTTTAACGAATTTTATTGATCTTGAAAAACTTGAAAGAACATTTTTACCGCTATGAATATTGGAAATCTTTGACTTCAATCTTTTTTTATTTAAAAAGGCTACTAATTTCAAAATTTCCAATTCGAAGCTTTTGTGAAATATCAGAATTTTCAAATTTTAATTTCGCATGTAATGTTTTTCTCTCTAAAAAATTGTCAATATCTAAAAATTTGGAATTAACAATGGGAATATGAAGTTTGGAATAATTTTAATAAGGGATAATTCTCCAATGAAAAAAGTTCACAATTTAATCATTCTAGATCAAAATTAAGATGATAGGACAACTGCAAATCGAAAGGATTTCAAATGTTATCATTCCTGACCAGAAGCGTTAAAAGTAAAATAATTGGAAATTGAAAGTGTTTGAATGGAAGATTTTCAATTTGGAATTGAATGAGTTTATAAACATTTAAGATTGTATATTTTTATATTCAAGGTTTGAGAATACATTTTTCAAATCTTCAATGAGATAAGTTTAACATAAAAACTTTGGCAATCAAATAATATCATATCAAAATATTAAAGTTTAATATATTTAGATTCAAATCTTGAAAATAATACAAATCCAAATAGGAAGTAATTCAAATTTTATCATTTTCAAATATAAACCGTAAAAATTAAACATCTTTGAATGAAAAGCTCAAAAAACAGAATAATAATAAATTGATAAAATATTTGAAATTAAACAATTTTTAAGTGAAAGTTTGAAATATCACTATTTCATATTGGAGGTAATTGAAAGTTCATCATTCTTAAAGAAGCATCCAAACTCTTTCAACTCAGAATTGAAAAATTTGAAAATTGAATATTTTTATATTGACTTTAGAATTATGAAATTGATAATTATCTGAAATTCAAAACGTTAGAAATTCTGAAATTTCAGGTTCAACATTTGAAAACTGTATATTTTCTTTCTTCTAATGCATATGAAAATCGTGGTAATCATGGTAATCATTTCATACATGATAATGTATGAAATTCTCCTGAATATATTTTGAATTCAAAGTTGTAGCACGAAATGGAATTACTTATTGAAAACTAATATTTGTCGTTTAACTGAGTTTCTCTAGTTCCCTTCTGCAGTTGATGAATTCTATATATTTTCATGACTCAAAATAATCGAAATAAGAAAAGCATAAGCCGAGTCTTTGACATTCTTAGTTTATCATAGCGAAAAATCAGAATGATTTCAAATATTATGACAGTTGTGTGATTTTGATTGCATCAGTTGAAGAAAATAATGTTTTATAGTAAACAATGATTATACCAATGCATTTGTTAAATAACTAATTTTAATCTGGAATTACTAACTTTTTATAGTTTTAAATTTGGAATAGCTTAATATTCCAATTATTCCAAAACTGTAGGATTTGATAGTTAAATATGTTTTAATTTTAACGTCCAAAATGATTGAGTTTCAAATTCAAATTTATGAAGATTCCCTAAGATAGTTACTATGTAAATTGTTTTGAGTTGCTCTCCCATTTTTGAAGCTTCTTTCCAAATAAATCTGTAAACTATGACAAATTGTTACTCGTTAAAGAAAACCATGCAAAAACCAATCAATCAAAATTGAATTTTTCAAAATTCAATAATGTTCTGAATTAAACATTTCAAACCTAATGTCCCTCAAAATATAATATTTTTTGTTGAAGTGATTTAAGTATAAAATTTATAGTTGTAATCATAGTAATCTTCCTTCATATTTGTATATGTTTTATTAATAGGCAGTGAAATCTTCCTCGCGCTATGTAGCGCACGTATAATATTGCTATTTACTAATGCTCTGTAAAGAATGTTATTTTCCATGGAAAACAGTAAAAATAGGTTTACTGTTTCCTTGTAGAGATAGAGGAGAATCGAAGTCTATTAGTCCCACAGTTAATGCAAGTAGAGATTCGCGTGGGTAATGGGTATTTAATGCCAACACATTGGAAGTTGGAAGTCGTAAGGACAGTTAAGAGGAGAAAGAAGTTAATTGGTTGCGTCGGTGCCGTGAAACGGGGAATGTTTGATAATGACAAACACGTTCAGTAGCGGTTAAATACCCGAAGTGTCACTCAGCTCGTGACTAATTCCCTGCGAACCAATAAGTTTCTTGATCACTTTCCAACGATTATAAACTATCGTTGTCAACCCTCGCACAAAAAAACAGCATTTATGCTTTAGCTCCATGGGAATCGGAAATTCAGATCCAGCTCATGTTCTATGGGAGAGAAACGCTGATTCCTATAAATTGTTTAATCACCCTTGTAAATTACATTCCGGCACTATGTCTTCAGGAAGAATAATTTTATGTGAATAACAGGAAATATTGGGAACAAACCACGAATCGAAGGCTTCAATATGCAATAATAGTTTTCTTTGTGAATTTATTTATTTCAGATTATCAGTTTGGCTTGAATTTTGTGGCCTCAGAGTCTGTCTTGTTGATTTTTGAGATTTTTTTCTAGTTTTAAAATAATCAAATGTGAATTAGAGGAATTTCAAATGTTTTATCACGAAATTTCTAATATAGAAATTCAAGTATTTTTAAGAGAGTCAGAGAATCATTAATCGTATAACTACATCAAGATTTAATGCCTATTTTTTTTAATGAGCAGTCTAAGATCGATGTTGTTTCCTATTTAAATATAAACGCTGTATTTAAAGATACTTCACATACTGATTCTAATTTGATTTATTTTTGGTCTCTGTACTTTAATGACTGTAAAAAGATCCCAAACTTTATAAAATTAATTATTGCTCCAGAAATGAATAATGAATACGTGAAAATGATTTCTTATTTTTTGCAGATGATGACGCTTGTCGGAGAATACTTTTAGAGCACGAAAGAGAACGAGAAGGAAAATTGAGGGATATTGCTGCTTCTTTAACTCAACCAAGAGTCAGGAGAAACAAACCGAGAACTTCGGAACCAACGAGAGATGTCGTTGATGCAGCCAATGCTGCTCACCAAGACAAATTGGTAGGTTTTTAATCCTAGAAAAGGTTACAGGGTGGCGACTTGACCAGGAAACCGGGAAACGACCGGGAATTTCATTAAAAACCGGGAATTTTCTTGGCTCAACCTAGACAATTAAAAATTTTACCGTAAAAATACGAGAAATGACCGCTTTATTTCTATGAATTGAAAAGATATCTCATCATTTGATTTGCAGAATGTAACGTTCCTTTAGGCTGATTCTGAACATTTTTAAATATATCTATATACTTTTGAGAGCAAGAATTTGAATTTTTTTTTCCATTATAAAAAAAAACTTTTTCCAAATTTATTACTTTTTGAGTTTTATTCAGCTGAGCGAAGTTTGTATAATGATATTATTTTTTCATGTTCTATTGACTTTCTCCTTATTCATCTGAATTCAGACAGGGAGGTTGAATACTTCAAGTATTCGAATTGAAAAAAGAGGAAATTCATAAAATTGCTCTTCAAATTTAAAATTCGTTAAAATTTGGAAGTCCCCTCTTCATAATTTTGAATGAAGAAAGTACCTCAAACAGTTTTTAGATTAGGATGAGTAGTATTTCGAATGAGAAATATTTCTAAATTATAATAGAAAACTTTTTCACATTTTTCATTGTGAATTCATCCTGTTTTTGTTGAAAAATCAACTACTTGGTTTGAAATTAAATTATTTTGTTGGAAATTACACTTTTTTTAAATGTAGATGATTACAGTTCTTTGTTGAAGGTGCATTATTCCAATATAAAATCCACCTCTGTTTGACTATGTGACGACTTTGTTGAAAATCAATTCATCTGTTTTTAGGGAAGAATCAAGTATTTAGTTGAAAATTGATTGCTGAATTCAAAAATGAAACTATTTCTTTCAAAATTTATTTTCTTTGTTGAAAAAACGCCTCTTTTGTAAGAAATTAATCTTCATGGTTGAAAGTTCACCTTTTTCGCATAAAATACATTTATTCCGTTTGGAGATTCATAATAATTTTACCTGGGTATCCATCAGTTTGGTTGAAAATTGATTTTTTCTAACTGAAAATTTAACTGTTCCATCCTTAGTGGAAAATGATATTTTCTAATTCAAAATTCAACTATTCGAATGAACATTCGTCTTTATGGATTGACTAATTAGTTTCTTCGAAAATTTACATTTTTTTTTTTAAAATTGATTTTTGTTATAAATTTATCTTATTCTTCGAAAGTTACTTCGCTTGTTGGCAAGTTCTTTACGGTTGACAACCCAAGTTAAACTTGAATAATTTTCATAACAGTCGAATATTCTTCTGGTTGAAAACTCTTATGTTTGATTCAAAAATATTTTTTATGATAAAAATGTTACTTTTCTATTTTTGGTTGAAAATGATCATCTCTATAGTTCAAGATTCAACCATTTTATTGAAAAATTGTATTTTTTGATTAAAAATTAATCTTTGGTCAGAATTTTAACTATTTTAGTAGATGCTTCGTTATTTCAGGTAAAAACTCATCTTTCTGGTTTTGAATTCAACTGCTTTAGTTAGACATTTACAATTTTATATGAAGATTCATCATTTTGCTTCAAAATCGATTTGTTTGAAATTTAGTTTTTTAGATACAAGCTAATTTTTTTTGGATATAAGTAGTTTTTTTTTTTACTGAAATTCGAACTTATTCCAAATGAAAATTCCATAGTTGAAGTTGAAAATTCATTTGTTTGGTTAAATTCAAAATTTGAGTATTAAAATTTCGGTTTACAATAATTTATCTTTTTTGCTGAAAATTACCTCATCTGTTTGAAAATTCAACTCTTTCAGTTGACGATCCTTGTTTTAGTTAAAAACTTTTATGCTTGGTATAAAATTGGGTTTTCAAACTAAAAATTTTACTGTTCCATTTTCAGTGGAAACAATTATTTTCTTAGATTATTGTATTTTTTGGTAGAAATTCAATCTTTCTATTTGGCAATAAATCTTCTTGTTTGAATATTCACTTTAATCGTTGAAAATTGAAGTGCTCTAGTTGAGTAATAATTTTTTTAGTTGTAAGTTTAACTGTTCCAACTTTTGTAAAAAAATTATATTTTTTCATGAGAAATTTTAGTATTTCTTTCAAAATTAATTTATTTTGCAATTCTTGATCTGTTTTGTAAAGGATGTTTGGAATGAAGGTCACGAATTGAAATAAATGTTGGCGTTTTGCGACAAATTTGAATATATTACTTTTAGTTGACCGGGAAAATTGAAAAACTTGACCGGGAAAAACCAGGAAATGACCGGGAATTAGAAATCGTCCGACAAATCGTCACCCTGGTTGAATCAGTTTGAGAAAATTATACATTATAAGAAGAGTAAACAGTAAAATTATTTGTGAGGAAAACCTTATAGGAAAGTATTTTCCTTATTTGTGAGTCTATAATTTCTCCTTCAATTTCATATGCTACAATACTCTTTGAAAAAAAGTAATCATTCCATTTTTTGCAGATACGGGGCGATCCAGATGGCTGTGGTCTCGATATCTCTGGTACGAGGTATTCACCTACGTCTGAATTGCGGGTCGATCTTCCGGCGGAGGACTTATTGAATATAAAGAAAGGATGGTTACTGAAGCAGAGTCTCAATAAGGTGAATTTTCCCTTCCTTAATAAAGTTGGAGGAACGCTTTTTTGCCAACTCGTATTAAGAACGATTTTCAAATAACCCTTAGATTTAACCATCTCAACTACAATTTGAATTCCTAAAAAGGAAAGTCGGTGCTAATTTTGAAGTAGTCCCTATTTTCAATAATTTACCTTTTAAAAATAAAGTATAAAAAAATTAAAATCTCCCTACTTATTGTATTAACCATCATAATTCAATCTTCCGTAAATATTTTAGTTATGGGAGGCAATGTGCTCAAGATAGTAACATGGTTGAGATGGTAACACACTTTGCTTATTTCCAGTACGCCAATCGAGTTTTAGTATTGTTAGGGGTTTGAATCCAAATGCAGAGGAAAGAAAAATAATGATTTTAGCACCTTCTTATTTTTTTTATGCTTTATGTTTCTGTGCATAACTATATTCAAACGAAATCGGATTATTGGTTAAAGATGGAGAGAGAATGGAAATTTTTATATCATCATACTTATCTAAACAAGCCGCATTTATTGGTGTTAATACAAATTCAATTTGTTCATGATATTCATAGAAAGTAGTCCCTATAATTAACATGTAATAAAATTTATAGCTGTAGAAAATGACTTTCCTTCATACAGGAAGAAAGTAAGGAATATGCCTTTTCTGTTCCATTTTTCTTTTATGTTCAACTAAAATTACTGTAACTCCAGCTTCATATTTTAAAAATTTGACTGAATTGACTTTTTCCAGGAATGGAACAAACACTGGTTTGTCCTGAGAGGCTGTGGCCTAATGTACTATCGAGATCCTACTGCAGAAGATAAGGGAATCATGGATGGCGTCATCGATCTCAACACCGTCACCGCCGTTACTCCAGTCCAAGGTGTTCGAAACTACGGTTTCCAGACAGTGGTATGTTTGTTTCTTATCACTTATATATTATCCGCTCGATTACTCACCTCTCATAAAATTATCTCTCCTCATAAAATAGTCTTGCAAAATGTCTTATGTTTTATTCAACGCCTTTGATTGACAGTTCGATTTTTATCGTTATGAGAATTTAGAGCCTACTTTGAATTTACTATTGTCTTAAATCAGTTGGAAGTGGGGCTGAACTAAGGGGCTTTGCACTTCAATTCAATTTACCGGATTATAGCAGAGAAGGAGTGGCCAAGAAAAATCTAAGTCAATTTCACGCTAGAGTAAACCGAATGTGTAGGGCGCTGTTCTTGTCATTATAACCAAACCGGTCTGGTCAATTGTCCTCTCTTGACAATTTAGGTAATTTCCTTTTAATTTTAATTTTTATATTGATTCGATTTTTTTCAGACTTGGGATGATCGTGGCACAACTGTATTTTCTGCAATAACTGGAGGAATCAGATCTAGTTGGATGTCAGCTATTAGGCGGGCTGCGAATTTACCAGATCCTGAAGCTAATTTAGAATCACAAGTTTGTCAAGAACACCAACAAGATGTTAATCCTCAGTCACCTACTACGTGAGTTCCAGGATCTATACTGATTCAAAATATAAATCTTGAGAAATTAAAATCCTTCAGTCTGGTCTAAATACGCGTATTTCTTAACTATGGAGTTAAAAAACAAGCGTATTCAGGCCAGATGAAGGATTTTATTTGTTTACACTTGAATGTAAAAGTTTTTATTCGTAAACGCTTAGTGTTTTTGATGTAATAGTAAATCTTTAATCATTGTTGAACTTGAATATTTCTAAGCATTTCAATCCAGTTTCGGATTAGACTAACGAGTGATAAATCTTCCAGCTCGATTACTGAACGCGAAAGGGATTCGATCGTTCCTTCGACACCATTAACACCCAGGTCCGTTCTCTTTTCCTCTGATGAAGAATATAGAACAGCTTCCGAAGGTGGAAGACGAGAATCGGGTGATTGGTCAGAAATGCCAGTCTCTCCACCTCTCACAAGAAACGGAGATTGGTCTCTCGCTCTAAAGGGATCAAACTGGCCGGATTCCACAAAACACGAGTGGTCCGAATTGCCTCCGTCTCCTCCTTTAACAAGAACTGCATTATCGAGAGTTAAAGCCAGGTCGCGATCAAGTTCCAGATCTAGAGTTTACAAGAGGAGCAGAAGTTCTCCGCCGAGTTCGAGAAGAAGTACTTTGGATAGTGTCCGTTCTGAGGATTTGATGATGGCTTGTTGTGAGTTGGGTGAAGATGAAGAACAGACTAATGGTCTGATTCAGAGCAATAATTGTTTGCCAAATAACACTGACAATCCGTTGATTGTTGAACTGTTGGAGAGTCAAGTTACGATGTTGAGGGATCAGCTTGATAAGAACCAGTCACATCCAAATACTTTGCTAGTCATCGTCGAGCGCCAGGAAAGTGAAATTGAGGATTTGAAGTCACAATTGAACACTGCTCGTACTGAAGTTGCGAATACGGAGAAGGAATTGTCGAGGCTGAGGCAGCAGAAGGCGGAAGCTAGTTTAAGGGAAAAGCAGATTGAGGAGTTATTGAGTACGATAGAGAGAACGGAACAGATGAGGAATAAAGATCTGGAGGATTTGGAGAAGGTGAAAAAGTTGTATAATAGGGACAAGGAGGCGTTGGAGCGAAAGTTCTTAGAGTCGGAGACTATTTTGAGGGAAACTACCGAGAGGTGTGAGATGATAACGAAGGAACTTACGACGAGTCATAGGACCGTGGAACATCTGCAGGCAGAGATCACGTCTTTGAGTGATAGACTATCGCAAGGTTAGTATTAAATTAAAATGGTATTCATATTTATTTTATAAGTTTTGAGCTATGGCAAATCTGGAAATGTCAGGAAATTTTACTGGCCAAGAAAAGTGATAGAAGATTCAGGCAATTTCCGCTTGCTTCAAACTAATTCTTGATTGATTTCTCTAATTGAACATTTCAATTTCAGGAATAGAAGAAAACGATCGTCTCTACACCAGAGTGAGAGAACTCGAAGGAAAGAGCAGCCTCTCTGCGACCCGAGAACGAGGTCGAAGTTTCGATTCGCTCAGCGATTTGACAAATATCGACCTGGATCTGGATCTAAACACCTTGGACAAAGAACGTGTAATGGAAGAATACGAAGAACTACGAGGGCGTTTCGAAAAAGCTATCCTTGAGATACACGCTATGCGGAAGGAACTCCGAGAAGCTAACGCGACTCAAGACGCTCTAGAACTCGAGATTTTCGCCCACAAACAGGAATCCGGCAGGTCGAACGAATCCAATCAAGCTCAGTTGCAGCTCATGGCTGCTAGGATTCAAGACCTAACAAATAAACTAGCTGGAAGTGAAAAGCAAGTGAGAACTCTTAAACAAAAACTCACCAAGGCTGAAACACGTGAAAAAAGGCGATCTCTCTCTTTGAAAGGAAGAGAGTCCTTCCAAATATCTCAAGAAGTCGAGGACAAACTTCTCGACCTCGAAAGTAAAATCTGCGCTATTGAGCGCGGAAGATCCATCAGTGCGCCAGCTTCTGGCGGAAGTTCAAAAGAGTCAAGTCCCAATCCAAAGAAGGAAAGAAGGCGAGAGCACCGTAGCTTGGACAGATCTAGACTCCGAAGAAAGTCTCTCGACAGTGCAACGAGTTCAGAACCAATGAAGGTTCTCATCAGACTCAGCACTCTCGAAACTAAAGTAGCGAGTGTTGCTGAAAACGTAGCGAGTGATGCTGAAAAAGATTCTAGCGAATGCAGCGAGGTTAGCGCCTCCTCAACGAGTGAAGTTTCACTCGAGGTTCTATCTAGACTCAAAAAGCTAGAAAGAGCTGTTGCGAAATCAAAGCGAAGACTCGAAAAGTGTCTTGGATCGACTCAAGCTGAGGAGAAGGCCGAGAAATGCCTTCGGGCCGTAAACGACATTCTCGACTCTTGTTTGGAGTGCAAGAAAAACCAAGCCAACTCTCAAGTCACTGAGTCAGTAGGCGTAGTAGTCTCTAGGCTAGAAACTATTCTTAGGGATAAGATGTGCGAGCTGATGAAGCGACGGCAATTGCTTTCGCAGAGTGGACAGCTCACCGACAAAGAAAAAGCGAAGCTCATCGCTGAGAGAGTAGCCTTCGAAAGCGTAATTCTCAGGCAGATCAAGTGTGCGATGTCGAGGACGACGGACAAGAGTCAAGTCCTGAGCGAATTGGTCGAAACTAGTCAGCTTATTTCAAACTTAAAATGTAAGGTCAATGGAACTAAGCCCAAAACGTACCAAAACACGAGTTTTATCGAGTATCTCACGAGAGTTTTAGCGAATAAGTTGTTACTAGTAAGCCCGAAGACAGAGTCAAAGGAAGTTTCGGCTGCCCAGGCTGAGAGTCTCAACTTTCTTTTGCAAAAGCAGAAGGAGATCAATGAGATCGTTCGCAGGTTCAAGGACGCGAAATTAAAACAACTTGCAGACGCACTAGCGACGGAGACGTTGAGTTTGTCGGAGCAAGAAGAACTGAGTCAGGTTGTCAGCTCGAACAGAAAATTAGTCGAGGATAAAAGAATCCGAGAAGCTTGGGCTATGGCTCAGGAAACTGTTAGTAAAGAACTCGTCCAGGCAGAGATTTCCCACTTCATCATGAGATGTGGACAGCTTTATGAACAGAATATCACATCTTTCACGGATAGTTGTTTGATATTTGATAATGCAGAGGGCGTGATTCTCGAATCGTGGGCAGATAAGGCACAGGTGAAATTGAGAGAAGAGATGGAGTATTCGATAGAAGAATTAACTGGAATCTATGAGGAGTCGCTGAGGAGAATGAAGAAGAATAAAACGAAGGTCGACTCGAAAAACGAGTCGAGGGAGTTGCTGACTAACTACGCGGATGTTGTGGCTCAAAAGGCTTTGATAGATGCGAGGATATTTTTGCTCCAGGAGAACTCGAGACAGAAAGTGACATTTACGGGAAAGACTTTCGTTTCTAGTCTGATCCAACACGAAGATATACTTTCGAGTGTTCTGGAGGCGGATTCCAAGTTCGAAAGTAATCCGATTTTGGATGCGGAGTATATTTACCTTTATCAGCAGTTTTCGAAGGATTGTGAAGAAAAGATATCAGGCAATCAGAGATCGAAAGAGCAGCTGAAGAATATCACTCACTCGTTGACTTGCATGGAAGATGACCTCGCGGGATTGAAAATGTGTATGAGAGATAGCAAAGGTCTCGATTGGCCGAAACCTGTTGTCATTTCTGATTGGACGAGTGTTTGTCTCAAGTGTTCAGAGTTAAGGGAACAGATCAATCGACTCAGTGATTATATGAAGAATAGATCTTGCAAGCAGTGTGAGATGCTTCAGAATAAAATTCAGATATTGAATTCTGAGCATAAGAAAGAATTGGAAGAGATTAGAAAGAATCAGGAAAGAGATTTGATGGATATCAAAGGAGAGTGGGATAATCAGAGGCACTCGATGACTTCACAGTACGAACAAGAAGCTGCAAGTTTGAGGGAAAGGGCAAGAAAATTAGAACATCGGTTGAATGCAATGGATTCTGAACACTCTGCTCATGTTAATGAATTAAGAGCTGCTTATCAGAGATCGATAAACACGGAGCTAGATACTGATGCGGAAACCAGGAAGAGGTACAAGGAAGAAATTAAACAGCTAAGAGGACTTTGTGAAAAAGGATTGTTGGCGATGGAGAATTCTCATAGGAGACTTTTGGCAGAGATGGAAGAGAAACATAAGCAGGAGTTGGAGAGTTTGCGGGTTGAGAAGGAACAAGCGCTTTCGGAAGAGACTCAAGCTACATTGGCTGCTTTGGATGCTATGAGGAAGGCTCATGAACACGAGGTGCAGAAGGAAATTGCTAAATTTAAACAGGAATTCCTGAAGCAGGTGCAAGCGAGGGAAGATATCGGTGTGATGCACAAAGAACATGAGTAAGTTTTTTATAAAGTTTCATTTTCAAGTATATACTGAACAAGAATAAGAATGGTATTTATAACTCCACATCTTCCTTATTGGCAAAATAATTGCTCAAAATGATATATTCGGTTTATGGTAATTGTCCTTTGAGTGATAGAAACATTCTATTTAAAAAAATTTTTAGATATAGAGGAATTCAAATTTTTTCACTTGTCCCCTCCAGATTCTTTCAAGTCAATAGAATTATTGTCCAAGCTCCAAAGATTTTTTCATATTGTATCAATGTTCCTAAATCAGTCTTGATCATATAAATTGTTGTGAATTTTTAGTGAGTGATTCTCATACAATCAAGAACAATTACTCTGCACCAAATATCACGTCTGGAGCGATTCTTTTGGCAATAAAATATGAAAGAAAAGGTATTATAAAAGCATCATTTATCTTTAGGGAAGAAATGGAGGAAATCAAACAAGAAATTTTGTCTCTGTCTTCAAAGTACTCTTCGAAATGCGTGGAATCTGCAGCTTTGGAAGAAAAGGTCGGTTCCCTAACAAAGCAAGTAACCCAGGCACAGCAACACATAAAACAACTGGATGCGAGAAATAAGCAGTTGCGTGCCCACCTAGTTTTAGAGACGAACGACACGAGCATCAACGACACTTTGTTACTTCTGAGGGGTAGAGATAAGGAGATAACCGAGCAGAGAGAGGAGATTCATCGACTGCAGCAACAACTGAAGGTAAAGCTCATCTCCAATTTTTATTTTTGAGAAAGGTAGAAGTGATTAACAATGCATATTAATTTTTAACTCTACTGCAATTGCATATTATGGTGTTTTGGGGCTTCCACCGGTTTCCACACGTATTTTAGATCTGCACTTTTCTAATATAAATCGATATCTTTTCTTCTGAAATACTTTGAGGAAGGAGGGGTCTCGAGTTTATTAAAAACTAAACTTAGCAATAGCAGTGTGCACATTGTGCTTTCTAGTAAAGATATTCCTTTTCCAAGAGAGGTTTCAGTCTTTCTGTATAGTACTTATTGGAGTTCTTCGTTTTTTGCGGAGTGGCGTAGAGAATGACGTATAAGCAAAACTATCTTCCTTGAAATGTGATTTTTTGGGATAAAAATGGCTGTAATGAAGACTCAAACACGATTTTTTTTGACTTATTCAGGAATTTTTCAGAGACTTTCCAAGTAAAAATGAAAAATAAGAAGTAAAGTTGACTTCTTTAATATGAATATATTAAATTCTTTAATATGTCGATATTTCAAGAGCATCTCGCAATGGTTAATAATCCAATATTCTCTTCATAAGTGGTATCTCATAAATCATAGAAATAATCTTTTATATCAAACAAAATGAGAATGAAAAAAATGAATCTCTGAATCTTTTGTTCGTCTCAACTATTTCAATTTGGTATTAACAAAACAAGTATTAAATCAGTTAACTATAAAATAGTGTTTAGATAAATAATTTGTAAAGGGAAATGTATTTTTCTTTGACTTTCCATGATGATTGTACGTGTTGCATTAATTATCTATCTTAAAAAAAATTTTCAGGGTGGTTGATGGAAAGCAATTTTGTTGAGATCAGGGAAATATCATGCAATGAGATCTTAATTATATCGTTCTACATTGACTAGATTACAATATTGACGATTTTCAGAAATCATTTGAAATTTTCCTGTACTCAAGATTTTAAATGTATCTAATTCTGAATTCTTTCCACTTTAGGATCTGAAACACTTGATAAAGTTTCTTGAGCTTGAAGACTTTTTGAATCAAATTTCTTAAATTTTGATACGTATCTTCAATTTCAAAATTTTGAAATGATTCTCATTTGTGCAGCTTCGAATATCCTACTTTCAAATACTGTATAATTTGAATTTGTGCAATACTAGATATTTAAAATCAATATTGTTCAATTTTGTTCATCTAAATGATATCCATGAATGCCTTATTTATTTACTTGTAAGTATGAATTTAAAAAACTGAACTAAAAAAAGTGGGAAAATGATCATTAATCTACTTCTGAAATTCAAGAAAGACAGCCTGAAAATTTGTATTAGTTTTTAAAAACTAATAAAGAAGTTTATCTTAGTAAAATCCACTGAAACGACTTTTCAATGTATTTAGTATCCATAGTTCTTTTGTCATCGCCATTTCTCAAAATTATTCAAAACTATCGTATTCAAGTATTGAGGGGTTTATCGTTATAATTATAAAGTTTTGAAAAAAAATGAAACTTCCTATCTACATAGATTTTGCTCTATCTTACTTTTGTACTAGTTCCTTGTGCAAATTTGATTATCGGGTTAATAAAATGCCATAACATGCGACTGTGGGTCACGATTTAGCAGCAAGTTAACTCATTAGCCGCACTGATATTTCGATATTTCACTAACAGCATGGGGACGCCCCTCGTGAGTCGTCCGGCGTCTCATCGAAATGCTCGTCGCTAAGCTATTCGCCAACATATTCACCACAAAGAATCAGATCTAGTCAGGAGCCTCTTCGAGCAAGTAGTGAGGAATTAAAATTAAGTAGGGAGCGCCAGAGCAACTCCCTTGTGTCGATGAGAAAGTCACTTTCAGAGGAGAAACCGAGTCCGTTTTCGTATAAGCTTGAGAGAATTAAATCTGTCTCTTTGCCTTACTCGAATAATTTCGGTAAACCCGGAAGTAGCTCTGGTGTCTCATCGAAGGATCAAAACGAGGCAACGGTGGGTCAGAAAAATCAAGATCGAAATGTTCTGGCCGCACCACTTTGGGACAGTTTGAGGACGAGGAGTGGCCTTCCTCATCAGTATCAAGGTACAGAAGAGAGATAGAAGGACAGTCAGACATCTCGAGGAGAAATGGTGGTGGTGATTTTTTATAAATTAATACTGGAGAAACTTTAATGTTGTGAAACGTTGAAGAAAAACTTGTTGTTGTTAATGGATCGCTTCGTTGGTGCTATTGGGTCTTGAAATTTTGGTTGAATTTTAGGAATTGAGACTTTTGTGAAAATTGAGGGATTTTTATTGAGTGGATGATCTCGATTTATTCTACGTTGTGATGCAACATGGAACCAAATTGCAATTTTACCGAGATTTTTTCATGCAAAGAATGATCAAAAGTTAATAATG